>PVJA010025634.1:0-30528 GCA_004027025.1 Myocastor coypus
GCCTTAGCTCCCGCCCTAGGCTACACCCATAATCCCATCAGTACTAAAACCTATAATCCCAGGGATCATGGATCAAGTCTCAAACTCTAGAAGTCCCCGCCCAATGACTCCATGAGGCTTTGGGGGGACAACTAGACATAAACCATAACAGAGGGAGAAGAGATATTCTAGGACTTGGTGCATGTTGATCAACTCCTGTGGAGAGAAGCAGAGATGTCCGGGGTGACTCCTGCAATCTAGGAGGTGGGGCTCATGTGAAAGGAATTTTTGCATAAATTAACTATAAAGACACCAAAGAATAAATATATTCTCTCCCCTGTAAGGTTTATGGAAGGCTAGCATCTATGTGTCACCCTAAGGAAGTCTCCAAGAAACAGCATCTCCAGATGAATGTGACGTTCAGGCCAGGGCTGGGGACCACTGACTCAGTTCGGAATCCTAGCTTTCCTATACACGGCTGATGCTTAGGTTCCCATGAGATTAGGACTGAAGACCTGCTTACCCCCCCAGGGAGGGGATTTGTCATGAGACTTTGGAAAAGCTGCTGTGAATCTCAGTTGCTCAACTAAAGATGAGAGCAGGAGCAAAATCAAGCTGAGAACAACTTTAGCTAGATTACTGGCTATCTTCTGGAATTCTTTTTAACGCTTTCTATGAATTATTTAAAAAAATACAAACAAGACATTTGCATCTTTTCTCCCCTGACTTTTTTTTTAAAAATTTTATTTATTATTTTTTTTCTTGTTTCAGAACCTTTGTTTGTTTATTCACTCATTTTTATGGCCGGCTCAGCCCGCCCCGAGGGCAGGGCTGGCGCAGCATGTGGTGCCGGGGATCGAACCGCGGTCCCTGAAGCCGCCCAAGCTTCCTCAAGCAGGGGCTTTAGACCACTGAGCCATCTGCCCGGCCCCTCCTCTGACTTTTAAAAGGAAGCAAAAGACAAAATGCTCCAAATTACTATGTAAATAGTTTCAGTGCTTTGCCTGTATAAACTTGCACCAGAGAGGTATAAGGGTTAATTTGGAGGACTGTCCAAGCCTCTCTCAGGAAAGGAGGCCTTTAGCTATTCCAAGTCCATGCTGGGGGATGCTGGACCCAGAGCCCACGGCCCATGGCTCATGGCTGCGTGGCTGTGCAGCGTGGCCATGGTAGAGACACCAGCTTGGAAGACATCAGCTTTATACAGGGGACCTGAACTACTGAAAACTTCATTAAAATACAATTGACAGCCCCATGTGGTGACATGCGCCTGGAGTCCTAGCTTCTCCAGAAACTGAAGCAGGAGGCTCCCTTGAGTTTGAGACACCCCTGAGCAATATAATGAGACTGTGTCTTAAAGGGGGGGAAAAAAGTAAAGTAAATCCAGTGGACTCTGTGGGGTATCTGCACATGTATCATCTTCTGCAATTCAAGAGTCACTCTGTTGACCTTTACTAAGCTCACACAGGCTTGGTATTAAAATAAGACGGGGTCAACAGTCCAGGCGAGCACCCATCATGTGCTAAAGATGCGAGAGCCATGATGTGGTGAAGACACTGCATGTGGACGCCCCTTCCTCTGATCCGACTTAATAGTTTTCAAATTGGAGGATGTCTAGGAACCACCGACAAGGTCAGCCACAGAACACCACGTATTCGGTACTTAATAGGCAACTGAAGGGATTTGAAGGACGGTTAGGATTATGTCTGAGTTTCACATTAGGCACAAGTTTCGAGAGCGACCTCCATGAGAGACGGGACGCTGTCACCATTCCAGTTATCAGTAAGATGGCACAGAGAGTTAACTAAACAATTACTTAAACTCTGTTTTTAAGAAGATGTGAAAGGCTAGGAGGCTCATAAGGCGAAGCTGCTTTTTAACAATAGACTTTTAACCAAAAAAAAAAAAACCCAAAAAACAAAAAACAAACAAACAAACCCAAAGCAAAATCTAATGAAAAAGAGCAATGAACACAGCTGGAGGCAGAGCCAGGGGAAGCTGAAGTTCTTTCGGGGACCCTTTCTGAGGGCCCCGTCTAAGGCTGCCACTTCATCTGCATTTGTACTTTTGTATTCTTGTCTCCTAAGAGGATCTTGCTCCCTTTCCAAAAGGAATAAAGCCCCAGGAATGCTGGATTGGTCCTGCTGTAACTGTTACTACTTCAAGCTCCTGTGTATGGTCCCATGTATCTGGGCCCTGAGTGTAAACTGGTCCATGTATGCGCTTTGCAAGGTCGGAAGGTAAAGTGCCGTGCCTAGAGCATCCAACAACATTAACCGATAGCCCTAATCTATAGGTCCTCAGCTGGCAGCCGGAGAGAATTAGGCATCAATGTTAGGAAATGATGCTATGCCACCGCTTTATTAGTTCCTATTTGGTTCACCTCTAGTTCACCAGGAATTTAGCAAACACACGTTCATCAAGTGTGTACTCTGGGACCAGCCCTGAGCTAGATTCTCGGTGGAACACGAAAGCCTGAAGCTGGAGTCCTTTTTAATGCTTGATTTGGGAGGCCCGGAGGAGGCAGATGAGGGTGTGCTGGCTGCAGTTCCTGGAGCAAGCGAGGACAGGCAGCGTCGTGCCGGGCTGGTCACACACACACCTGCACTGCTTTAACAGAGGCGAGGCAGCGGGCAGATCGGCAGGTGGAAAGCGTGCTATGGGGACCTGTGATTTCCTCTCCTTCTTTTCTTCGGCCCTTCCACAAACATTTTCTGAGCTCCTTTTGTGTTTAATAGCAACTTCACTGAGGTCTATTTTACGTGATATAACTTACCTATTCGAAGTGTATGACTGAATGGCTTTTATCATCAACCTGGCATGTTTTCCTTCTTGTGTCTCTCTAACCCCCTGCTTTAGCTACTTTGTGTTTTGAGGGATTTTTCCCAGGCTGGACCTTTCCAGGTATCTGTTCTACATCAGGCTGCAGGCCAGGACCAGGGGCCATGGCCAGCTGTATCTTCCATTCCCCTGAGGTGCTCTGGTCTGAGGATGTCTAACCTCACGGGGCTTCCCGTCTTTTCCCTGCTAAAAAGTGAAAGGCATGTAAGTCTACTAGAAAGACTCCACTTTAAAATTCAGTCCTGGAGCAGAGGATGAGGCAAATGTAAAAGAGCCGAGGAAAGGAGAACTTGCAAATGCTCTTGTAGGAGCAGAGACTGGGTAATTGGCTCGCTTGGTGGTTTGAAATTCTAAGAATGTACATTCTCTCAGGCCCAGAAATATCGCTTGGCGGATTATCTTTAGGCATGCCTCAGGGGTCACTGCAGAGATAGGCAGACACTAATAATCACAACAACGTTGTTACTACTGACAATTGTGAAATAAGCATCTGATTACCGCAGGTTTGGCCCGCTAAGAGTCCCCTTCTTCTCTGCACAGAGTCCCGCTTAGGGAATCGCATTCCAGGGGGATTTGACCCCACCCAGCCTCATCCGGGTCTCTGAAGACCTCGTGCACATTCTCGCGGACAGGACTCACTGTCTACTGACGCCTGCGCGCTGCTTTCATTCCCAGAACCATTCTCTGGTCTGGTCGTTGCGCTGAGGTTCACAGGCCCCACTGGAGACAGGCCCTGACGCGTTGCCCTCAGCTCTCCAGGGTAATGCTGACAGAAACTTGATTTGATGTACACTCCGAAGAAACCTGTGGTGGCGCTGTGTCATGGATCGTGGGATAATGCTGTGTAATGTCTAGTGATTTTAGCTCTTAACCTTGGCCTACAGGCTTTCCCCACTTATTTTTGTCTTTACTATTAATATCCCACATGATTTCAACTCATAAGTAACTTTCATCTTTCTGGAGAGCGGAAAGCCTGACACTTTCACTCTGAGGTATCTTCAGACTTATTTGGGATGAAACAGAAATGACTTCCTGAAGGGCTCTGCAGATCAGCTAGATGGGAGGCAGAGCTGTGTGCGGCATCTAACAGCAAGTGGATTTTAGAACTTGTCAACAAATGGTGATGCTTTTGCAATCTCAAAGAGGATAGAGGATATATTTTCTTTTTTAGGTATCTAGTATAGGGTCTGTAGGGTCTCACTACACAGATCAGATTCGTTGTGATCGTCCTGTTTTCAGCCTCCCAAGAACTGGGGTTACAGGCGAGCACCAACAAGCCCAGTCTCAATCACTGTCTCAGTGCACTCCAGGGCTGGGGCTGGTATGGCACACTGGGGACTGAACCCTGGTCCCTGTGTCTGCCTAAGCAGGTGAGGATATATTTTTCAATATAGGCATTATTTCTGGTCACTTGTCATTGGGTACAGTAAAGCTGTAAAATCAACTGATAATGCGGACAGCAAGCACTTGCTTCTCACTGGGGACATGTCCATACTCAGTGACCACCACTGACAGAGTTGGTAGGGGGACATTTCACCTAGGTCACCTTCCTCTGGCATCGCCAGGGATTCAAGCACACTTTCTCCTTTCTTTCACATTCACAAACACTAGAATATGTATTTACCTTTATGTTTAGACGGTCCCTCACAAATAAGATACACATTGTGAGCAAAATAATTTTAAAAATTCTCTACCTGGAATAGTCATTTAAACTGCTGTCTCTCCTAAATAATTTTTGGAAGAATGCCTTTACTTTCAGTTTGATAGCACTAATTTATTCTGTAGCTAATTAAATCACTTTGCAATTAGCTTACCAGAGCAAGAAAGAAGATAAAATAAATATCTTTGCGATTGGTCTCTTGTAATGATAGAGATGAGGGAGTAAACGCTGTATTTATTGTTCCAACTAAAGCAGGTGTGTGTGTGTGTGTGTGTGTGTGTGTATGTGTGTGTGAGTAATAGGACTGGATTCTCTTCAATAATTCCCCAATGCTTCTTCACTTCCTACCACTTGAGGGTTGGCTGTCTGCATGTTATTGCTGAGATTTATCCTTGAACATCAAGCTGATGCAGTGGCTGGAATTCGCCACTCAAGCCGGAGTCACCGATAATGCTTACTTTGCATTCCTTCCTTGGTTTGCAGAGTGTATGGAGGGTTGGCTGATCATTCGGTGGGATGTCTACAGGTTTATGTTTCGGAGGGGCTTATCCAAAGGAGAATCTAGAGATCTCACTATATATTCTAGATAAGAAATTTCATGTAGCAGCGAGGAAGTTTAATAAAGAGTATTCTGCCTTGCCTCAAACAACGAGTGGGAAGTGGAAAACTTGGGGAAGATGAAGTTTTGTCCTGTCAGAAGGGCTGGAGACACTGACCTGGGCTGGTGCAGGATGGGGCGTCCCAGAGGTAATCGCAGGTATGGGCTTATTTCCCGCACTCAGTCCCAGTGGGTCTGAAGAAATTCCTAAAGAAAATGTTTCTCCACCAAGCTGTGCAGCAAGTCAGTCTCACAGGGGCTCCACAGGGTGCTTTTGTGAACTTCTGCCTTTCAGGAAACTGCTGAGGCGACTGCAAGCATCCCAGAGGCACTCAGGCGAGCAGACACGGAGAAGCCACACAGGGCTACCGCTCTTACCAGCTTGCCAGGAATCATTTACAAGAATCCTGCAGGAGACAAGGCTTCACAACTTGGGCCTCTGCAGTAGGCCTTTTCTGGGTGTCAGGGACCACAACACAGACTGGTGTTATATTTGAGGGTCTTCTCATTAGGAAAAAGTAACGATTTTCCATTAGGACACAATGTGGCTAGAAACTCAGGTGAGGCTCAAGCTAGGACGGATATCTTGAACTGGAACCTGGCCAGCAGATTGCCCCTTGAGTTGTCTTCTGTAAGCATCTTTCTCATGATATCTGACAGCAGTCCCATGTCTCTGTGCTCTCCTACTCTAAAGTACAAGGTGATGTTCCAGTAATCTTATAAAAACAAAACAAAACAAAAACAACAACAAACAACCACCTGACTGTACTCGATGGTGTCGTATTAGCCAACTACATTTCCCTGCCAGCATCCCCAGGAGGGCTCTGACATGGCTGTAGACCGTGTCACAGCTGTGTGTGTTTGAGGAAGAACAAGTAGGAAGACACTGGTCCTTCAGTCCTTCACCATGAACATGAACAAGACCATCCTCTCCAACCACCCAATATTGCAACTTCTGGAAGGCGAGGTGACATTGGATGGGAGTTTGTTTATAATTAGCTTTATTAATAAGTCAAATGCAAATATACTTGGAAGCCTACATAACGGAGTGGATTAAGTAGAAGAAAAAGTAAACTAAACTTGAAGCCAGGTCTCTTGAAATATTCCTGTTAGACCAAAACCAGTGACGACGAAAGCAACAAAACAACAGAGCCAAACAAAACCGAAACAAAACATGAAGACGGTACTCAAGACCTCGGACCATCGCTAAATGAACAAACATCTACATTTTTAGGATATTTAAAGTTGAGGAAAAATAGTTAACAGTGTAAAAATCTTTTTCGATGAAGTAATAGCAGAAAATATTCCTAATTTTAGGAAAGATACGAACGTCCATGTACAGGAGACTTACGGAAACCCAAATATATATCACCAGAAATTATTTCTATATGGGAGTGTGTTACAGTCAAATTGTCAAAAGCACAAGGTAAATAAAAACTTGAAAATATGTAAAAGAAAAATACCAAGTGATCTGAAGGCTATCCCTGTTATATTATAGCAGATGTCTCAGCAGAAACTCTACTGTACAGAAACTCTGGCCGAGATGCAATGGCGATTCAATAAAATCTGAAATAAAAGCACTGTCAACATCTCTATACTCTGTAGGGGAAACTTCCAGAAATGAAGGACAAATAAAGACTTCCCAGAGCAAGCCAGAATCAAGAGAATTCGTGATCATTAGACCAATCTTACAACAGATACTTAAGAGAGTTCTGCATCTAGAAATGGAAGAACAATAACTGCCATCCTGCAAGCATATGAAAATATCACTAAAACAGTAGATACACAAAAGGGTAGTGGGAAAGATCAACAATTACTAATATAGTAAATCATTAAACCACAAAGATAATAAAAGACAAAGAAAAGAGCAAGGAATATTCAACATGACAAGATGGGAAGAATAGCCCTTAGCTATCAATAATAAACTAGAGTGTAGATAGACGAAACTCTTCAATTAAAAGATATAGACTAGCTGCAGGGAAAAAAAGGCCTAATAATATGTTGCTTACATTAAATTCTTTTCATATGTAAATACACACACACACACACACACACACACACACACACAGATGTAAGTAGAAGGACAGTAAATGGTATTCCATGGAAATAAAAACCTAAAGCAAGGGAAGATAGACTTTAAGAAAAAAATGTAAGAGGAGACAAAAGGTCATAGTATAATTATCAGAGAATCAACTTAACAGGATATAATGATGTACCTAACATTAGAGCATGCAACTTTTATTTTATTTATTTGAATTTTTTATTATCTTTTTGAGACACGGTCTCTCTATGCAGTTCAGGCTGGCCTTGAACTCACTTTTGTAGCCCAGGCTGATTTGGAACTCACACTGATCCTCCTGCCTCAGCCTCCCAAGTGCTGGGATTACAGGAGTGCACCACCATGCCCGGCAGAGCATCCAACTTTTAAAAAACACTATTACACCTAAAGGAGAGATAGGCTCCACTACTAGAGAGGGATTTTAATATTCCATTATAAAAAGTGGATAAATAAGATAGACAAAAAAAAAAAAATCAATAAACACCAGAGCTAAGCTATACTACAGAGGAACTAGATATGAGGCATTTACAAAACTTTCCAACCAGTAACATCAGAATTGACATAATAAGTTCTATAAACAGCGTACAGAACTTTCTCAAAAATTGAACATATATTAGGCTACAAAACATGTATTAACAAACCCAAGAAAATCAAAGTCATGTTCCGTTTCTCTGCTCACCATGGAATAAATCTAGAAGTCAATAAGAAAAGAAATGTTAGAGATTATACAAATACATAGAAGCTGACCAGCACATTTTGGAATGAATGGCAGGCCACCAAGGAAGAAGACAACTACAAAAAGTACTCAAGACAACTAACAGTGGAACCACACCATATCCAAACTTGCTGGGATGGCACAAAGCCAGAGCAACGAACAAAGTTTACAGCAGTGAATGCCTATATAAAAAAAAACTCAAAGATTTCAAATGAATAATTTAATGAGGCATCTAAAGAGTTTTAAAAGCAAGACCAAATCTAACTCCAAATTAGCAGAATGAAAGGAAAAAAGATCAGTGCAGAAATAAGTGAAATGGACTAAAAAAATAGGCATAATCAATGAAATAAGGAATACTGGCTCTTTGGAGACAAAAAGAAAACTGATGAACATTTAGCTAGACCAATGTGAAAAGAAGTGAAAAGACTTGGTTCGCAGCTACCCAAATACATAAAATGAGAGGCAACAAAGGAAACATTACAACCAATAGCACAGAAATACACAGAATGATTACGAATTACTTAAACAAAACAAAACAAAAAAACCAAAACCCAGCTACGTGCTAACAAAACCTAGAAGAAATGGACACCCATGATCTACCAAAATTGAACCATGAGGACATATTTAAAAAATACAAACAGAGAAATAGCAAGTTATGAGGTTGAATCAATAATGTGTTTGTTTGTTTGTGGAACCGGGGATTGAACTCAGGTCCTTGTGCTTGCCAGGCAAGCGCTTATTCTCCTGAGGTATCTCCCTAGCACTGTCAGGTTGAATCAAAAGCGCAAGCCTGGGTAACTTCAACTTGATTTTTTATTTTTGTCTTTTTGAGACAGGGTCTCACTATGCAGTTCAGGTTGGCCTTGAGCTCACTTCTAGCCCAGGCTGCTCTCGAAGTTGCACTGATCTTCCTGCCTCAGCTTCCTGAGTGCTGGGATTACAGGTGTGCACCATTACACCCGGCTGCTTCAAGCTTTTAAAGGCCAGATGTACCAGCCTTTCAAAGAACTAATGCCAACTGTTCCCAAACTGTTCCAAAGAATTGCAAAGGAGGAGACCTTTTCAAATGCATGGTTTGAGTCCTATGTGTCACCCGGGATTAATGTGTTGAAGTCTTGGTTCCCAATGGAGCAATGTTCAGAGGTGAGGCTTTGGAAGGGATAGGATCACAAGGGCTCTGGGGTCATCTATGAATCAATCCGCTGATGGGCTCATAACTGAATATACTTCTGGGTGGTGCTGAAAACTGCATGAGGCAGAGCCTAGTTATAGGAAGCGGGTTACTAAGTTATGTCCTGGACAGGTATGGCTTATTTCCAGCCCATTCCTCTCTCTCTCTCTCTCTCTCTCTCTCTCTCTCTCTCTCTGCTTTCTGACTACCTTAACATGAGGTTGTCCCACCATCTCCTCCTGCCATGATACATGGTTTCAGTACAGGCCCCACAGCCATGGAGCCAGCCAACCACAGACTACAACTGTGATAGTCAAGCTTGAACTTGATTGGTTCGCAGCTACCCAGGAGATTGTTGGGTAAGTCATGGAGGTGTGATCTTGGATTCTGTGTCTGGACCCTTGCTCTATCCACTCAAACACTGCTCCCTTACTCCTCTTCCAGGTGCTATGAACTAAGTAGCTTTGGTCTATCATGCCTTCTCCCATGATGCTTCTGTCCTGGGACAGCAGACTGTAAGCGGATACTCCTTAATGCCTAAGCCAAATTAAACCTCTCCTGTAAGATGGGGGTATGAGGTAATGTAGCTGGCAATGGGAAAGTTGACTAATACACAAAGTTCTGGTATTATGAGCCAAAATAAACCTTTCCTCTTTAAAATGTTTAAAAAAGTATTTTAGAATTTTCTAACACATTTTGTGAGGCTGGTATGACCTTGTCAATAAAGTTAGACAAAGAAACAATAACAAAATAACTATAAACCAGTATCTCTGATAAACACAGATACAAAAATTCTCAACGAATGCTTGAAAATAGAATTTAAGAGCACATCAAAAAGATCATCCACCATGATCAAGTTTCATCCGAGGTAATGCAAGGACAACCCAATATATGCAAATAAGTAAATAAACACATTGCATCACATGACCAGAATGATGAAAATTATTTAATCACTTCAACATGTGCAGAAATATCTGATAAAACTCAGTATATGCCTTAATTACTTTCATGTCACGAGATATAATACCTGACACCCAAAACTAGAAGAAAGGCTTATTTTGGTTCGCGGCTCTCAGGGGTTGCAGTCCATAGTCCACTGGCTCCAGGGGCAGAATTGAAAAGCACAGCACTGCAGAGGAAGAGTGACTCACTGCAAAGCAGCCCGGAAGCAGAGAAAGAGAGGAGCAGGACTGGGAAAGACGCGCTTCCTAGCCACACACCCTGTCATCTGCCTCGTTTGCCCAGGCAAGCTCCACTTCTGCAGGTCGCATTGAGCCGTAAACTCATCAGTGGACAGATCCATCAATGATTCTCACATGCGCATAATCCAGTCTCCTCCTCATCTATGAATGGGTGAGGCTACTGGGTGACATCTAGATATAAGCTGCAATAGTAACCTTTCATGATAACACCTTTGAACAAATTAGGGATGTGAGGGTCCTCGTTTAATATAGGGAAGGGTATGTATGACAAACCTACAGCCAGTGTCACACTTAACAGGAGAGGGGGAAAGAATTTCTTCAAAGGTCAGGAATAAGATGAGCGACTCTAACCACTTCAAAATAGTTCTAGAGAAAGCAAAACCCCAAACCAAAATAGCACTAGAAAATTTAACCAGAGAAATTAGGAAAGAGAAAGAAAAAGCATATCCAAATAAGAAGGGAAGAATTTTTTAAGCTGCAGGATATAAGCTCAGCATACAAAAAGCAGTATCTTTTCTATATATAAGTGCCAAATTGGTTGAGAAAAAAAATAATGAAAGCAACTCCATTCAAAACAGCTATGAGCCCCCCAGTTTGGAAAAGTAAACTAGAATAAAACTAAGAAAGTAAAAGTTTAAAATGAAAATACTGATAAAAGCTATAAAATAGTTATAAAACACTGATGAAAGAAACTGAAGAAGACACAGGAAGACAGGCCAACTGCCAAGGTTCATTGACTGAAAAATTAATATTAAAATGTCCATAGTACTTGAAGTCATCTACAGATTTAGTGAGATTTGTATCAAGATAACAGTGATATTTTTCACAGAACTAGGACAAAAAAAAAATCCTAAAATTCATAAGGGAACACAAAAGACTCCAAAGAAACAAAACAATCTCAAACAAAAGGAATACAGGCGGAGGTATGACAATGACTGATGTCAAGAACTACCACAGAGCTATAGCAACCTGTACAAAGTGGTTTTGGTGTGTGTGTGTGTATGTGTGTGTGCGTGCGTGTACACACACACACACACACACACACACACACACACACACAGAGCAGTGGAACAAAACGGAGACACAGAAATAAATGCACCTACTATATCTGTATTCAGCTGATTCTTCACAAAGATACCAAAAACACACACTGGAGAAGAGAGAACCTATCCAATAAGAGATGTGGGAAAAGCTGGACTCCATATACAGAAGACTCACATTTATCCCCTGATAATTCAGGGCCCTCAAGCTAGTTAGGACCCTTACCCTCACTCCAAGGTTCACTTCCTTTTGGCTCTCAGCCAGGGCCAAAACCACAGAACAGGCTTGCTTGACTTTGACCTGGGCAGAAAACCACAAAAACTCTCCTTTATTAACATAAGAAGTACCCCTCCTATGCACATACAACAGGTAGCCCAGCCAAGATTAGCTCTCCCTTGGCTGTTCCAGTCTACCAACACCCTCCTCACAAAACCCCTTAAAAGCCCTGTGCTTTGCCTTGTTTGCTGCTGTCTTGGTCTGCTAGCCAGCCCACCTACTTGCTCCTACCTCCAATAAATCTTCTTCTCATGTCAGAATGCCTGGTCTGGTCGACTGTGTGGGTTCGTACCTAACACCCCTTACTTCTTACCCTGCGCAAAAGTTACCTAAAGACCCGAATGTAAGATGTGACACTCTGAGTCTCTTGGAAGTAGACAGGGGAAACACCACAGCACATTGTTTCAGGCAGTGATCAGACTCCAGAAACCTAGAAAATAAATGACACCAAACTAAAGTCTCTGGGCAGCAAAGGAAATAATCAGAAGGGTCAAGAGACAACTTACAGAAAGAAAGGATTTGCCAAGCACTCGACTGGAAGAGGGTTAATATTAAAAATAAAATAAAATAAAATAAAATATATATATATATATAATTTCTAGGAAGAATTTTATTTTAAATTAATTTTAATGAGAAAGAAATAGCAATGAGATAATTTAAAAAACAGGTTAGTAGGACAGTTATAATAGTTAATACATTGCCTTTTGTCTTCATAGCAGTTATTCAGAGTATAAGATGCAGACATATCTGGTCTAAACATTATTGGTACAAATATTTCTTCTCATTGAACTAAGAGAAAGTAGCTGTATACCTATCCTATTTTGTATATACAGATATATATGTATATTTTTTCACTACAAAATGGTCCTTCATTTATATCCCACTTTTTTGCTTTGTTTTGTCAGAGATGGGTGTTCTATTGCCATTCAAATATTGGAGGTGCGTGTCTTCAGCAAAATAACCCAATACAGTCCAGTAGTCTATAATAGTAGTGGGTTATCCGCAGAACTGGCAATGTCAGAAGTTGTTGACTTGAACCTTTTATAGCTTGCCATATTAATATGGCTTGAATTTTTATACGTCATGGTTAAACTGTTCTGCTGGATGATTAAGGCCAAGATAAAGCAAGACCTATGTAGCAAAAAATATGTAACTTTTGTATCTGAGAAGGTCATCAAATCCCCTCAGGATTTACTCTGAAACCATGTACAGTAGTTTGTAGATCTTTTGTCAATGTCAGGCATCTGGATGAGTCACGGCCATTGCTTGACCAGTTTGATCTCTGTCAAAGCCTGAGAGGATGTTTTCTCTAGGTAACTTTCCTTAGGCACACTATACCTCACTGATCACTTTCCTCTGTGGCCCCATAATCTCCTTGAACAGGAAATTTAGCATACCACTGCATTACAGGATGTTATAGTGCAAGTTTTCTTATGACCTGAGTCCTCACTGACCTTGAAGGGCTAGGTCCAAAATAATATTAAAAATGTTAGCATACATATGTTTCAGACAAATATGTACTAATAAAGAAATAAAGTTAAAAAAGAATATGTGAAGTCAATGCAAACTTAATTTCATTAAAAATGGACAAATTATTTGAACAGACACTCCTTAAAAGAAATATACTGGCCAACAAATATATGAAAAATGATCAGTGTCATTCCCTATCAGAGAAATACAAACCAAAACTTCAATGTGATTCCATTTCACCTGTTAGAATGATTATTATCAAAACCCAAACTAACAGAAAATAAAAAAAGAACAACCAAAATTTGGCTATAGAAGATGCAGAGAAAAAGGAACACCTGTATACTCTTTTTTTTTATATGGCTGGTTCAGTCTCCCCTGGGGGGGGGGTGCTGGTGCTGCACCAGGATTGAATTGCAGTCCCTGCAGCTGCCTAAGATTTCCTAAGCAGGCGCTTTAGACTACTGAGCCATCTCACTGGCTTGAACACCTATATACTCTTGGTGAGTGAAATGTAAATTTTTTGGGGGGCGGTGAGGGTACTAGGGATTGAACTCAGGACCTTGTGCTTGCCAGGCAAGTACTTATTCCACTGAGCTATCTCCCCAGTCCCAGGAATGTAAATTAATATAGTCATGACGGAGAACAGTATGGAGACTACTATAATAATTAAAACTTATATCTTCCAGATGGAGCAGCCACCTGAACAATAGCCAAAATATGGAATCAGCCTACATGTCCATCAACAGAGGACAAAACAAAGAAAATGCGCTATCTCTATATAATAAAATATTTGGCCCTGAAGAAGAAAGAATTCATGTCACTTGCAGCAAAGTGGGGACCCAGCGGACCTTATACACAATGAAATAGGCCAGACGCTACAAGCCAAGTGATGCGTGGGCTCTCTCACATGTGGAAGATGAAAAAGAAAGTCAGTCTGAAAGTGGAACAGTGATGACCAGAGATTGGCAAGGTTGGTGGAGGGGTCTGGAAAAACGGTGGTTGGATTTGCGCTATGTGATTGCATGGAAATATCCTGTGGAACTCCATTAAAGTGCTTAATTAGGGCCCGGTGGGATGGCTCAGTGGTCTAAAGCCCCTGCTTGGGAAAGCTTGGGTGGCTTCAGGGACCACGATTCAATCCCCAGCACCACATGCTGCGCCAGCCCTGCCCTCGGGGTGGGCTGAGCTGGCCATAAAAATAAGTGAATAAACAAATAAAGGTTCTGAAGCAAGAAAATAAAATAAAATAAAATAAAAAATTCTTTACAAAAAGTGCTTAATATGTTAATGAAAAGAATATATTAAAGAATGCTAAGCTCCCGTAAAGTGAAAGTCATTACTACTCTCTTCGTTGTTGTTATTGATTTGTTTAGTACAGGGTCTTGCTACGCAGTGTGGACTTGTAGTGATCCTCCTCTCTCAGCCTCTCCAGCACTGGGATTATAGGCATGCACCAGCGTGTTCAGGTTCAATGACTGGCACAGCACAGGGCTGGCATAGCATGTGGTACCGGGCATCGAACTCCAGTCCTTGAGCTTGCCAGGCAGGCACATAGAGCATCGAGCTATCTCCCCAGCCCTACTCTCTTTCATTTTGAGACAAGCAGAGCTCATTATCCTCCAAAGTCCTGGCTCGGTTTATTTATTTTACTTTTACTACAGCTCTTCCTGGGTCACAAGCTGTGGTTAGTGAAGTTCAGGGTGTGATGTCTTATGACTGAGATGGCCCAGCCGGGACCTCCTAAGGACGCAGAGCCATCCGGGACACATCCCAGACCTTCCGGTGAACACTTCCCTGGTTCTGATGTGGGAATCCCAAGACCATATTTGCCCTGTGTCTGACCTCACCTGCTATTGTCACTGCTTTCCCTTCATGCTTGTGACACTGGCATCACTGAAACCCTTCCCCAGTGGCTAACCTTGATCGTGTTCAACTTTGGTTTCATCAAATATTTAGTTTTATTTTTTAAGGAGAATAATAATAGTAAAAAAAAAATCACATTAGAAACAATACAGAATTTCACTAAACAAAATGCTAGGAATTCCAACAATGGTTGTATACTGCTTATTGTCTTCAGATTGGCTGTTGGGATGACCAGGTATAAGCACAGGCAACTGGTCAAGTACTTCTGGGAGATGGAGCCCTAGACTTTCTCTGCTCTGTCATGAGTCTGGGCTTCCCTTTTCATGCTGTTATTTATCTTTTACTGTTGCTATTTTTGTTTGTTTTGCACAGTAGCTGCATTACTTTAAACACACGCAGCAAGTTAGTGGGAAAGGCGGCTTCCAACATCGGCACAATCTGGAACATTCCTTTAGACATATTCATCCGAATGCCCTTCCCTGCCAGCATCTCTGGCTTAGTTCTTTAGCTCATTACCAGTTTTCACTTTATTCTCTCAAATGCGCTACTGGCCTTGACTAGAGGCTGGCATCCCTTCTGGGTACAATGTCCTGTCTTTCTGGTTCCCCAGACACACCCTTCTTTTCAGAGAGATATTTAACTCCCATGCCCTGAATTTTTCTTCCTTTTCAGAAAAACCTGACGTCAGATAGGTGTGTGTGTGTGTGTGTGTGTGTGTGTGTGCGCACACACATGCACATGTGTGCCCGTATATGTGCGTATGTGCCTTGAGGGAGGGTCGGTGACATTATGACCAAAGGCTAGTTGTCACCCTTTCTGAGCAAAGCTGTGACACTATAAGATGCTGATCTACTCAAGACTCCTTTATTTCCTGATTTCCTTTCAATTTTGAAGGACAGGCGAATCTACCCTTGCATTTACGCACAATGAACTTCCTACAAGACTGAAATAGCGACTGACTTCCACGAGTCATTGAGCACGTATTCGTGGGCGGTGTGTTGTGTCCAAGGCATTGCAAATGTCACTGAATAAGAAAGACATGCTCTCGCAGGTCTCTAATAGAAGACTCCATTTACAGTAATCTGGAGAATTTTTTTTCCTAAGGCTCTTGTATCCATAATTACCTACCAACGTTTTCAATATTTCACACATATTCTTTAATTTTGTTGTTTTTCTTCGGAATTGAACATGTTTTGCTGGCTTAAGTCCCAAGACCATCCAAGGCTAATGCTTCATTTTCAGCATGCCTCATAATTTTCCTTAGTATATTATGAGTTTGTAAGACCTCGGCTTCTGATTACTTTTGTACTTTTGGCTTACTACTCTTTTTGCTAAACCAGCAAAGGCAAAAGACAATAAAACCCTCCAATAATTGCATGAGCGCACTGTACAAGCTCCACAGCTCCACAGCTGGCTGCCCTTCCCATTGGGAAGGCAGTTTGGAGTTGTCAGTGTTTAGTGTATGAGAGAAAAGATTATTTAACATTGACTATGTAGAAACACAGGCTCTTTTGGCCCTGAATTCTTGTCAGAACAGTATGACTTTCACAATCAGCATAATTTTGGCAAAAAGATTTCCAGCTGTTTTGAGTCACATAAGTATTCTTTTATGGGTTGCTCTAAAAATATGTGAACTGTTTCCTTAAGTTTTAAATCTGAATTCTCCGGATAGATTTTAGCTCTGATTTGGACCCCTATTGTTGGGGCCTGTCTGCAGGAGTGAACTGGATGCTAACAGCCGGGAAGGAAATTTCTGGAGCCGGTGGGCCACAAACGTTCCACTTGTTATTTCGCGGAGTGTGCCCAGTCCTAAGAGTTCGTGAAGAACAAAGTGTGCCCGTGTGCTCTAATTGTGTGGTGAGGGATGAGGGACAATGCTCTATATTTAAGGAGTGCTCCTTGTGGGAGGAGGGAGGGAAGACCTGTGGGAATGGCAGAAAGCTCAGGCACAGGGCTAGAAATTAAGGATAAAACACAAACTATCAATACGCTGATTCTTATACATAAACATAACCCACGAGTTCCTCCCAGGCACATTTGTCAAGTTCGGCCTCCTTAGGGGAAGCCAGTGCCCTGACCCAGGGGCACTGTGGGCCACTCAAGGACACAGTGACTCTGGGTGGCGAGGATGAACAGAATCACCTAGAAAAGAAGGGTGGGACCCAGAAGTGTGGGAAAGCCACAGGAGGACACCTTTTCAGGAGGAGGCCTGGACCAGCAGAAAGAACAAAAGCTCTGGTGCCAGCGGGCCTGGGTTCAAGTCCCAGCTGTGGGCTCTGCTTTTGGACAAATGGTCTGCTTATTGACTCTGAATCAGGTGTTTTCCTCACCTGTCGTACGGGGATGATGATGGCACCTACTGCACCTGGGGATACGGGATTAAAAAAAACAAAAAACAAACAAACAAAAAAACCCAAGCCATGTCAAGTGCCAGCAGAGCATTGCAACCCTAGCAGGCATTCCAGAAGCCAGGGGCAGCATGATAATGACAGTGACAGCAGCACCCAAGGAGACTGGGGTAGCAAATAAGAGCCAATTGGTAGTAACCATGCCATGTCCTACAAGGGATGATGGAAAATACAATAATTGTTTAAATTTTAAAAACTTGGGGCTAGGGAGATAGCTCAGCGGTCTAAGCACCTGTCTGGCAAGTACAAGGTCCTGAGTTTGAGTCCTGGTACCCCCCCCCCCAAAAAAAATATAACCACAAAAGAAAAATGTTTTAAATTGATTCAGGACAAAGAAGTGGCCACAGTGGCACAATGGAAGACACTCAGGAAAGAGAACTTCCAGACCTGCTTCAGATCACGGCAAGAATGATGGGATAAATATATTGGAAGGAAGGGGGAGTGCTTGGAGGGGGATTTGGGGCAATATATCTTTTATGTTAATAAATTAAAAATATTAAGGTTCACTTTTGCTGCTGATCACATCTTGTACTTACGGCTAGTCAGGGGAATAGAAATTTAAACACTATTTTATTTTTTATGATTATTTTTTGCCTATAAGAATAACAAAAATAACAGGAAGAGAATTGCCAGTGTTTATGTAGTAGGGAAGAAAATGAGCACTTTTCTATGCTATTAGTACGGAGATGAATGTTTACAATCTGTGGGAAGTGATTGGTTAATAGATCCTATAGCTCAACAGAACATATGCTTTTTGACTCAAGAATCCAACTTCTGAGAATCTATTATAAATAACACAAATATATGTACATAGTTATGGATATTCATAACTACTTAGGATAGCAATAGCACAAACATTAAACAGAGCTTAGTCTGTCCGTTGGGGAGGATTGAATAATCACAGATTTCATTGAATGGAATATTAGTGTCCGCTGATAAAATGAGGCTCAGCTATGTTTGGGAAGACACTCGTGATATCCTAAGCAAGATAAGAATGTAAGGGGTCTCACCAGTAGCACACCATTCTGTTACTGTGAAAGGTGATGCCCAAACTGGGGCTTCATCTACACAAGTGTCCTGAAAAAGGAAGAAAACCTGCTAATCCCTTAAGAGGAGCTACCTCTGCTGTGGTTCACGAGGTGGATCATAAAGAAGCAAAGCGTATTGTTTTCCCAATACACTGAATGGCAGGGGTGCGTGTTTTTCTTTCTTTGTTTTCTAGCATTATCTAAACAACATGTAAGAAAGGAAAGGAAAATCAAGAAAGAAGAAGGAAAAAGGGAAAAAGTTAGCGGAGGGAGGAAAGGAGAGAGAAAAGGAGGAAAGAGACAGGCAACAGGAGGGCAAGCAGATGGGCCAAGTGGCAGCAAGGGTTAGCTCTTTGTCCCAACACACAGTGGGGGCGCTCAGGGCATGCAGTAGGCATTTAGTAAATATGTAATCAAAACAGTGATTGTCCATAAGCCACCAGTAAAGCAATACTGCAGAGGATCACTACTTATTTGGTGTTGAAACTGGCCACAGCTGTGCAGCCATGTGCCAGGCCTGCGCTCACACTCCTGGGTGGGCAGAGGGCCCGGCCCTGGACAGCTTGTTCTCTGCTTTGCTGGGGAGTTCACTTAAGGTTTCAGCACATGGTGACCCGGGCTGCCATGGCTCCAGATGTCAGAGTCGACTGGAAAAGCCCAGTTGGGTAGTGGCCCTTGGAGTTGAACGTGCTGAAGCCATATGCTCCCCCGTGGCTGCCAAAGTTAAGAAATTTCAAAATGCACATAATTAGACAACTGCAGGAGAAACCACATGCTCTCCCTCCTAGGTGCTAGCAAGACAGGAAGTTCTGGTTTACAGATGGAGCAGCACCCAGTGACATCCTGGGTCCCCCAGCCCACCCCAGCTTCCTTCCTGTGTTTCTAACTTCATGGATGCTTGTTTCCAAAGGAAACCGTTTCATAAGACTTCCATCCTCTCTTGAGGGGTTTCACACAGTGTTTGCAGCTCCAAGACTCAAGGGCTAAGTGTAAATGGCCTTTTAAATCAACTTTAATGTCAAACTTGGTCTTCCTTCTTCCTCATTAAATTTATTTCAATGGGTGGATTCTAGACATTTGCAGAAACACGTGTTCTACTTTGGAAGAGCGCAAGAAACTGTGGTGCAAATAACCAGCAAAGCAAGCGGAAGCGGGAAGACAAGAGGTATGGGGCGGAGCCTGGAAGAGGTGGACCAAGCAAGCTGGGGAGACAGTGGGCAGAGCCCATGGACTGCCAGGCTCCGAGAGAACCTGTGTGTGCCCAGGGCTGAGCTGCAGGGCGGGGGCCCAGGCTGAGTGATGCATCTGGGCACAGAGCCTCTTGGACAGTGTCCAGATGGCAGCACCCTGAGTGGGAGAGAAAGGGATGGCATTGCTGGTGTGTGGGCCCCACAGCGGAGAGGCCGGGCCACAGAGGGGGTTGGCTAGGAACTGGAGTAAAAGAATATTTCTGATTCCTGATTTACCTTACCCACTCTAAACCCTTGTAGTGGACACTGTTTAATCCTGACTCAAGGCATGTTTCGAGCATGGACAGATTGCAGTGGGGCGTTGCAATCCTCGGCAGCAGACGTGCGGTTTGCCTCAGATTTCTCTCGGTCACAGCTGCCATCTACTTGCTAAACTCCTTTGGGCATTTTCCTCCTCCTGTATCGAGGACATTCTCCTAAGAATAGATGCTGAGAAGTAGAACAACTGGGCCAAAGGACAGGAACATTTTTATGCAACTTTAATATACAGCGAAAAGCCTTTGGAAGACCAAATTGCTCTCCAAAAGGCTGGTTGAACCCAATCGCTGTCATTTCCAGCAAGATTTTATGGGTGATTATGCAGGGCTTTTAATGAGATGTTTGGCTCGGAAATGATAGTAAAAACCTGACATTTATTCTGTGCTAATCATAGCCCTTCTATCCTCTGTCTTATTTAATCCTCACAACAAGCTGGTGCAGCAGACACGATTCCTGCCTTACAGATGGGAAGAGACAGGCACGGGGATGAAGCCCATTCCCGCGGTCACAAGGCTAGCGCAGTGGCAGGGCCACTATCTGAACTCATGTCTGATTTCAGAGCCTCAAGCTTCCTACCACATCAAGCTGCTGTCCTTTGTTTTAAGAACACAAACCAAGGAAGCAGTGGCACACCCGAGATGCATTCTGGGTTCCAGAGAACTCTGGAACTATCAGTTGAGTCAGATAGCACCAGTGGTGAGAAAGTTTATTTCCAGAAGAAATGCATTTTATTCCTGAACAAAATTGATGCTTTACTATCACACTGTTAATTTCCACTCTCACTATCTGAATATAGGCCCTTCTTGTCTTCCCTTGAACCAAAAAGATGTGTAAATCACTCTTTCTGTAGCCTCCTCACAGTTCAGGATGGCAAGAGACAGAACAGCCCTGGTCTGAGATCAGGATTCACCTCTCAAAGCACGACATCTTGCCATGTGGTCTCATGTGTATAGGTATGCTAAGACCTTCCCTGGCCTGCATTTTTAGCAAGATCAGGCATCGACACGGCTGCAGCGTGTTTTTTAGGACCCTATCTATGTATCTCACTGAGAATTCTAATCAATGGTTGTGCTTGGTACCCAAGGATTTGCAGCAAGATGATTGTTAGTAGTAGAGTCCAACTTCCAAAGGCTTACTAGAGTAAAAGATCCCATCCAATGGTGACTAAAGAGGGAGTAACAGGATGGGTACAGGAGACAAAAGACTGTATCACTGGCTCGTGCCTGGGAAATAGGCTAGAGTGTGAGATGTCCTGGGCTTCTAGTCCCAAACTAAGCCCTTATGGATGGTATCATCTGGGACCTGAACATCTCAAAGCTTCTTCATCTGTCAAGTTGGGGATAAGAGCATTAACTCCTCACAGGGTTACTCTGACAGGCAAACATTGCACAGTCTCATACAAAGGCCTAGGTTAGTGTCAGCTGTCCCTTTATGGCTTGGGTGGGAATTGAGGAATAGACCTTCGGGGCAGAAAGTTAGAATCAGCATTGCAGAACCTGAACTGGGAAACAAATGGGAAATGTAGGCAAGTTGAGGTCTCAAGCTGAACCAGTTTGGCAGAGGGTGGGGAGGGGGCCAGTAGGCATGAGTGTTGGTCAAGTGGCAGAGCCGGCCTCGGGGAAGCTGGCCACGCATGTGGCACGGGACGTCTGGCTTGTTTGAAGCCACAGAGAGAAAGCTTCAGTCACCACTTCCTACTACACCAGCACACCCCCAAGCACCACCCAATGTCCCTAAGCACCCAAATCCCTATCATTTCCACCCAGCCTGATGTAATTATCTTTCTTAGAATGTTCTCTCTCCCTTCCAACCCCAATCCTACCTGCTCTATGAGAACCAGGACAAATCTCTGTTCTTCCCCCGAGCCTCACTCTTCCCCTCCCCCACCAGTTGGCACGCAGCCCCCCCCCCCCCCCCCCCCCCCCCCCCCCCCCCCCCGCCCCAGCCCCTTGCTCCTACCATTCTGGCAATTCTTCTTTTCACAATTCAGTTGGCAATTAATCACATATTGTCTGCATTTACTGTTATTGGCTTGAACAGATAAAAATATCTCCTACGCCTATTTAACTTGTCACATGTGTCCGGCTTGCTTTACTGAAAGAAGAGTCCAAAGGATAGTCAGGAATCACTAATGGGGCAAAATGCCTTTCAGAAAAAAAAAGGATAATCCTAATCATAAACAGGCCTATGTGGTCTTACAATTCATTTTGGATGTATTATATTTAATCCTTACACAACTTAGGGAGGTTCGCATTATTATTGGGATTTACTCCCCAGCTCAATAATTTTATTAACTATAAGATCAAGCGCAAAATCCGGCACCAGGAAGAAGTCTCCATCCCCCTGTCCTGTCAGATCAGTGGACTGACATCAACAGAGGAGCATTTTGTAATGTGAACATCAGTTGTGATCTAAGGAAGCGCCCAGGCTGACGGGAAATGTTGATACTCCTCCTGGGTCCGGAAGAAATCACAGAACTATCACAGAGAGAGAGGTAGGGTGGGGGAGGGTCAAGAAAGAGAAGATCATCACAGATGCCCCAGGCCACCTGTTTGGCTGATGCCCTGTGTTGGAGGAACTGACAACTTGCAGCTTTACTGTGCAGTGATGTCCAAGCCATGCTTGGGGTAGCTATATGTACATGTGACCTGCTAGGTAAACGACATATACCTCATTCTACCATGTAGGCTAGGTTTCAAGGAACATTTTCACTGAATCAACCCACTTTCTGGGAAATGGTTGTGAGAATCCTTAGGGAAGTCTGAGTAGCCAAGTATGCATGAGAAGGGCTCTTATGCAGAACGGTGCAGGGGTATAGACAGTAGGGTTGGTAGTAAAGGAAGGCGAAATACATAGCTTCTCTGTAGTTCCTTTTGATCAACGTTAGATGGTAAGGGGTGGAGTGTATGCCATGCAAAGAGAAATGAATAATGATTATAATCTTGAGGAGACAATGATTGGCGTTCTTGATGTGGGGCAGGAGGTGTCACAGGTAGATTCTGTGACCAAAGGAATTTGTTAACTAATCTTGCGGCTCTTGAAAGGTTGTCCTTCCCACGCATAAGCGTCGGTCATGAAGAGAGGCAGGGCAGGGAGGGCTGCTGGGTGGAAGGTTCAGGCCCTTGGAGGCTGACTTGCACACCTGGAGCTGGTGCTTGTCAAGGATTCCACGGGTTCTGAGTGCTTGAGCTTGTGCGCTCTCAGAAAGACAGGATGACCAGATTGCAGCAATGCTGTAGTGGCCACAGCTTGCAGGGACCACAGAGGCTGGCAGGACAGAGTACCAGTGTCTTATTGTTTTCCTGAGTGGAGCATAGTCTTGGGGTGAGGGAAGTGTTAGCATCCCAGGCTGGGTCTGTAATCCCAGTAGCTATGGGAAAGGGAGGTCAGAACCAAGAAAGGCAAAAGAACACTTGGGACGCCTGTGTTGTGCCATGGTTGTCTACTATTTATTTATTTATTTTTTTTAGTTATTTAAACATTTTATTTATTTATTTATTTATTTTCTTGTTTCAGAATCTTTTGTGATTTATTTATTTTTATGGCCAGCTCAGCCTGCCCTGAGGGCAGGGCTGGTACAGCATGTGGTGCCAGGGATCGAACCGCGGTTCCTGCAGCTGCCTAAGCTTTCCCAAGCAGGCGCTTTAGACCACTGAGCCATCCCACCAGGCCCCTGGTTATCTACTATTGTCGTCACAGGTAACAGTCATTTTCTCTACCTGATGGTGACAACTGTTCTCTACCTGGCTGGACTTCTGAGGGGAAGGAACACGCCTCTTTGACACACTCTCAGCTGCCTCCCCTAACAGTTTGATGCTGCAAAGGTAATGGCAATTAATGACAATGGTAACAATTATGAGCCATTAACCTATCAATTAACAAATTACTCTCTTGCTTCATCCCACAAAGGATCCAGGCAGGAGTTATTAGCAACATTTATCATGATACCAAAAGAAAATGATGATAGCATTGCAAGGCGCCAAGCGGTAATTGCGATCATGATTATAATAGCTGGAAGCCAGTAGAATGATACCAAGTGCAATGCCTGTTTGAAGAAAGAATTTATGTTAATATAATCAGTGGGGAAAGAGCTTTAGAAAAAGGCACCTTTAAGTGAGCAGAGATTACACAAATAGAAGGGTGCCAGGGTCTAAGACTGCTTAAAGTGATTGTGAAACACAATTATCATTTTGTTAGGTGTTCCCATTCAGGGCAGCAGAATGGATGCTTTATATAATATTATCCTTTGCGACCCACTATTTAATTTAAAGGTAGGGAAACTGAAGTCTCTCACTAGTTGCAAATCCATCAAAGCACTGCTAGAACCATGAATATAATTCTTATCATGTCTTATTTTTCTCTTTTGATCTAATTTATCTGATGCCTAATAATAAAGATGGAAATAGTGATGCAACTGGTGCTCTCTCCCCACTTTTTATTTTTATTCTTTTATGTTGGTGGCACTGGATATGTGGTTAGGATCCTGTGGAAGTTAGGGTCCCGAGACTTTGTATCAATTGTATGCAAGAACTGTGTAGCCTGGGACCGGTGGCACATACCTACGTAGTTGTGCCTCCGTTTGAAAATTTAATTCTCCCCACAATTCTGGGGGCAAACCAAAATAATTTTCCCCATAAAGTCAACCTTGAATTTTGTCATTGAATTGATTCTCAACCAATTCACTTTGGGACCAAAGGTATGCAAAGAATTGGGTTTGTGAACCAATACACCGCTGTAAATACAGCCGCTGGGTGGCTGAGGCATGAGGATTGCAAGTTTGAAGCCAACCTCAGAAGTTTAGTAAGACTTTGTCTCAAAGCAAAAACTAAAGCTAAAAAGGGCTGAGGATGTAGCTCAGTGGTAAAGCACTTGCCTAGCATGTAAGAAGCCCTGGATTTGATTCCTACTAATTGCCTCCCAACCCAAGACTAATATAGCAATATCAGGGGATGTTACGTATTGCAATATAGGTTGCACCTAAACTCCTACAAGGGCCATTAGATTTATTACTATATTTGACCCATACAATATAAACTGTGTGAACTGAGTATTATCATCATCTCTATAGCATAGACCCTGTTGATCAGGGAGTTAAAGTGCCTTGCCAAGTTCCCAGAACCGGTAAGTGATGGAATGCTAGGGTAGCAATAGTATAAGCTTTGGCGTCAGATCGCAATTTTAATTCCAACTCTACAACTTGCCTGCTGCACACTTCAGTGACATTCTCTAGGCCGAAGTAAGTGGAGACCCACAAGTAAGTCACAATCGGCAACTTGCTGAGCTGTGTTAGGCATCGGCTACCTCACCCAGAACTTTCAACTTCAATGTTAGAGGGCCAGGACAGAAGAAACGCTATCTGTGATACTCAGAATAATAGGGGCGAAAACTTATGGGCTCTAAAATGAGGCCTTAAAAGTACGTCAACCACAGCAGCGTGTTAGGCAGACATGGTATCTGCTGGCAAATACTTATGGATCAAGTGAGATCCTTTGCAGCTGAGGGTCTGCACCTCTAATTGCACACACAGTTGTGCTCTATGCATGCTGCTAAGCAGAAGATGGGGAAAATAGCTTTTCTTCAGCTCCTTCTGGGAGGAACACTAAGACGATCTAATTAGCATGCCTGGTGTCTCCAAAATTGAATTCAACCTAAGAGTATGCTATTAAAGGCTCCCACATTAGACAGGAAAGTAATTTGAAATGACTGAGCTCTCTGCACAAACACCTTAATGTTACTCTAATGGGCTCAGAGAAAGGATGACATCAAATATAGTTAAAAGGAATTTAAGTTTAATTGCTCCCTAATAAAATTATTAGTACATTTTCCTAACCAGAAAGCATTTCACATCCATGGAGAAGATTTTGCAATTTAATAAATGATTAAGCAGAGTTGGCTGCCATAGGTCCTTATTTATTTTGCTGTATTCTTCCCTTGCAGAAATATTAGCTTAGATGCTAATTGCTGGCCCTGCAGCACCTGGGATCACTTGCGGTCATGCCTCTTGCAAAGAAGAGCCAAAGGACATGAGTGTCACTTCTGTGGTGCAGGCTGAAATGTTCCTGGTTTCACTTGGCTCTGGGGGGTGCTGACCTGACCGGGTCACTGCGTGTCTATTTGATGTCTCTGTGAAGTTTCCAAAAGGAACCTACAGACAGTTCTACTAGAAAAATGCCAACTAATGGCTGGTCCCTTTTTTGGGGGCAGCCAGATTGATAAGAAGACAGGGACTGGATGTCCCCACCTCCTTGGCTTGGTGTCTCTGCACAGCACATAAACCACACAGGCACTTATGGTGGCAGAGAGAAAGGAGGTCCCTGTCACTGGAAGGATTCAGGCAGAACTGAGGCGAATGTCTGCTTGGATGCAAGTGGTTTCCCATTGGCTGAAAAGCCTGATGCATGCCAAGTGTTTGCAGATTTTACTTAATGGCTTACAGGGATAGGTGCTGAGCTTTTTTTTTTTTTGTCTTTTTGAGACAGGGTCTCGCTATGCAGTTGAGGCTGGCCTTGAGCTCGCTTTTGTAGCCCAGGCTGGTCTCGAACTCACACCAGTCCTCCTGCCTCAGCCTCCCAAGTGCTGGGATTACAGGCGTGCGCCACCACGCCCGGCTGTGCTGAGCTTTTATAAAGATGATGCAGCCAGGACCAGTGCCCAGGTCTCTCACCCTGAAAGCCTTACTGATGCAGCCTTGCCATGCTGTTTGCTACAGTTCCTCGTGGAGTTTTGGCTAGAAAGTGTGCTCTCCTCCTGTACCTGTTCCTGTGTAATTTCAAAAGTCTAGTGTGGCCTTAGAAGGTGAATGAGTAAGCATTAGATACAACGGATCAGCTGTTTACGGAAACAAAGTGTTTCTTGAAGGCACCAAACAGTGCATAGAAGAGTTTAAGAGCATCAACTACTCCTCTCAGTTTGAAAGATGCAGGAGTACAAGTGTGACTTGAGTAAGGGGGTGTTTCTAGAACTTTCTGGAATCTTAGCAAATCACCACTTTTTTTTTTTTTTTTTTTAAGCTATTACTGGCAGTTCATAGACAGAGCTATCACAATTCCCAGATATTCCTTGACAGTCATAAAATACCCTGTTCAACGTACCTTTGTCCTTCTATTGAAAGTAACTTTAAAAATGCCTACCTAAATTTCATTTCACTTTAAACAATCTCTGAGAATTACCATTATGAAGAAACACTTAAACGAGGGGAAAGAAAAATCCCGTCAGACAAGAAGTGTCAGTTTAGCAAACGTAATAGGAGCTAAGAGATGCAAAATGTACGGAGCTACTTTGTGCTGACTATGTTTGGATTCTTTTCTTGCTGTCAAAATTAGAAACTGAAGTCTAGGTCAGAGATCTGGGGTCAGGCAGCTCGGACACAGAAGAGTGAGCTTCGGATGCAAGGTCCGTGTGACCACAGTGCCCTTGGGCCTCTCTCCACCCCACATTTCTTCCTGGGAACAATCTAGTTCTAAACGTTTCTCATTTTTTTTTTCCTGCCAACCCCCTTGAGGTCTTATTCACTGCTAAGCTTTCTATCCAACTTGCTATAAAACTTTTATAGAGGAGAAAGTTCTAGGTTATTGGCTGGAAAGGTGGTGGCTGGGGAAAATGGATAGACTCTGCTTGCTGTTTGACTTCCTGCTACCAGGCAGCGGAATCTGCATTGTCAGAAAGGACTCCCAGCTGCTTACTCCTGAGCTCCAAAAAGAGTAAATGACCACAGAAGTGGAAATAATACATCTTTCACCTCTTTGTAGTGGGAAAGCCATCTGGTGCGGTTTTCTTCTCATGTGCCAAGGGCCTTTATATTCAATTGTATAAGGAACCTGGTTAAAAATTTTCCTAGGTTTGAAATCAGCCTTTGGACAGCAATCTTTTGCCTTTCAAAGTTTATGTCTATACTGGAGTAGAGGTCATAACCTCAGTGACTTGGGGAGCAGCGTGGGTTATCCTTTGTGTGACAATTGGTGCCTCATCCAGCACACATGGCCAGGGAAATGGACAAACTGGGAAGTTTATTTCACCATGAAAGGTTGTTGCTTGGCTGTCCCAACTCTAAGGAAAGCTTCATTCATTTGTACCATTTCAGCAGGCCATATACCAGGTACTGGATGAGAACATTTAGAAACACAAGAAAACTAAGACATACGTGCTCTCTGCTTTGCAGAGCTCACGTGGCAGGGCTGATCACAGAGGGTTTTGTGCACTAACCCCACCTCAGGTGAGTTTATCTTGGAATCAGGAAGCTCCTTGAGATGTCAGGTGAGGACAAAGAAACCCTGCGTGAATCAAGACAGCAATGATGACCAAGAAGAGGGAATGGTGGGCTGGGGAGATAGCTCAGTGGCATAAGCTCTTGCTTGGCAAGCACGAGGTCCTGAGTTTAATCCCTGGTATTACACACACACACACACACACACAGAGGGAATGGTGTGAAATAGGAAGTGGAGACAACTACACTTAATCACTCTGCTACTTGAGGAAGAAAGCACAGAGTCTAACTTAAACCCCTGTCTCCGGTTTGTTAATTAGTAACACAAAGGCGATTTTTAAGAAAAAGAGGTACTGTGTGAGATAAAAGAGAAGAAAGCCTGGCTTTACCAGCCGTGCTCCTTCTGCCGTCCGACACCTGCCTCAGTTCTCCCATAAAGTATCTCATTTAATTTGCATAAAGCTGATAAAGGAGCGTGTTATTCCTCCATGCTACAGTTGAGGAAATGGGAAGTGTATGAACAGCTAGCAGTGAGGAAGGCCTCGAGGGGGTTGGCAATCATGGGAGCAAATATGACCATCATGAGAAAAGAAGGGAGCCAATAGCTGCTCTCTGTATCTCGGAGAGGCTTAGCAAGTAGCCTAGAGCCACACAGCGCTGGTATTTGCAATCAGATACATTGCTCCATCCCTGTGCTGTTCCTACTCCAGAGGAAGGTGGAGGAAGTAGCAGTTGAGCCAGGCTCTGCTGGAAGATGCGATCTATCCAAATGGAAAGGGAGAAAGAGCGAAAGAACATGTGCCAGCTCCTCAGGGCATGAATGAATATAGAATGTTCTGGAAAATTCCCCACCATGTCTTTGGCTCTGTCTCTTCGGGACAGTAAGTGAATGCACATGTATGTCATGGTTAATTATTCTTGACCCTTTTAGGCAGAACATCTGCAGTGAGGGCAAGATGCTGTCTCATATCTTAAATCTTCTCAGTGGATTTTAATTGCCCCAATAAGATCAACAATAAACCAAGCACCACTCTCTTCCTGGTTTCCAATCTGCTCGCAGGCCTCCAGGGTTTGCCAGCGTCTCCCAACACAGAGCTGGCAGATTCACGGCGCAGTGAGCTTTAAAATGGCAATACGCACAAGGCACAAGTCGGGAGAGGGTGTCACACTCTGGATTATGTTTTCTCCTCGGGAGTTCTTTTGTTTCAGGACAATGAACCTGGGTGAAAGTGCTGTGTTCTCCAAGATGTAATTAGAGCGGAAGTGGCTTTCCTCTTCCTCAGTGGCTCAAGTCACCGAAATGAATCATCACTGGGCCAGGCCAGCTGGCTGCCATGGTCTCTCTAGGCAAGGCATCTCGAGATGTCTGCGGCAGCAGCTGCAATTAAAATCTATTGAGCGATGGGATAAACAGTGGGAGAGACTCGCCACAATAGCAGAGGCGCAGGATGAAGGAGGGAAGTGTAATTAACTGACACCTCGCAGTGGGGCTGGGGGGTGGTTCCTGTAGGCTGACAAGACTGCTTTTTACTGGAGCCATCTCACGGTGCAAATGTACCTTCCCACCTCCAGCTCTGATTTACTTAGGTGTTCATCGTGTTCAGGGCAGACCTCTTGTGTATGGTGGCACAGCCTTGGAAGTATCCGTTCTCACACCCTTGCAGGGGAACGTAACAACTTAATCTCTAGAATCCAAATGCAGGCTGACTGCGTTCATTTTCCCATCAACAGAGGGGGGGGGAGGGTAACCAAGTTCAAGTTCAGGGAGGATTCTGGGCTGAATAATTATGTGCAAAATACAAGGGTCTGTGGGAACCACCAACTTTTCTGGCCACTTGAGATGTGTGCGTGCGTGTGTGTGTGTGTGTGTGTGTGTGTACACGTGTGAAGACTGCAGTAAAGAAAAAGGAAACCAGAGACTCTTAGGATTAAAAGTTACATTTGGCTCTCTGCATTTTAGGTTACACATCCCTGGGTTCCATTAATGGTGGACAGAACATGTTCAAAAACAACAAAAATATTGTACCTACGCTGAACACATATAGGCATTTTTCTTCTCATTTTCTGCTTAACAATGCAATATAACAGCTATTTACCTTGTGCTGGGTATTCTCAGTAATCTGGAGATGATTTAGACTATATAGGAGAGAATATTCATGGGTTATATGCAAATATTCTGCTGTTTTATGTGAGGAGCTTCAGTATTTACAGATTTTGCTTTCTGCAGGATACTAAACAATGGAACTCAAGGGTAACTGTACTTGAAGTATTTCATGGGACAACTACCTTCAAAGGAATAAAAAACAAGTCTCAATCTCTCATATACTTTTGGAATTCTTACCCTTGTCAGCGAGGGTTAGGTCTGACTGCATCTAGCTTAGAAATGCAAACATCTTAGCTTAAAGTAGGAATAAAACCTTATTTGTCCTTTATATAAAAATCTGTAGGTGGCCAGTGTGGAGGACCAAAAGGATCACATATCTTCTGTTTAAGGACTCTTGCAGGA
>PVJA010025635.1:0-30556 GCA_004027025.1 Myocastor coypus
GAGTGACATGTATTCCAAACATAATTTTAGCATTACATTGTGCTATAATCAATATGCTGAACCTTTTGAAGGTTCTTGAGACCAATGTCTGATTCATCCTGTGTACATAAGTGTATGGTTTTGCTATTGATGTTCTCTGCTTTGTCTGCTTCCAGTCACTTCGTTGTTTAATCCATAACACATTCAGCTGTGTTATGCGGAACTGACATTTTAGATGCTGAAACTGAGCTTAGACCCATATGTCTCACCACGTACTAGACTAAAAAATGGATTGAAGATTGAAATATAAAAACAGAGGCCCAGATTTGTTGTTGCTCCACTGCCCTAATTGGTTGGCTGCCTCTGTCACCATATTGTTGCTGTTCTGCTGCCATGAACTGCTGCTCTCTGCCATGTGCCTCTCTGCCTTGGATCTAGCTGAGTATGAACTGAAACCTCTGGTAACTGTGAGCTAAATAAATCTTTCCTTCCTTCAAAAACAAAAACAAAAGCAAAAAAACCCAGAGGCCCAACAGGTGAGTGAGACCACGCAGGGTGATTTGGATCCTCACACTAGCCAGCATGTAGGCCTGGTGTGTGAGTGGGACTGCCCGAAACCCACTGGATCCTCATTCTAGCCAGTACCCAGGCCTGCTGTGTGAGTGTGGCCACCTGGGGCCCTCAGGATCCTCACTCTACCCAGAGCTCTTTGAATAGCACTCTGAATTTTCTTCATGCATTCTATTACTTTCCTATATTTCTCATTCAAGCATTCCATCATTTTTCTATTCTCTATTTTTTAATCAGTGTCTTCTTCAGAAACCCTTAGTATTTCTTCCATTGTAGTTATCATGAAACTATAACATGTGAGTGATACCACCTGTCAGTCCACCAAATCCTCATTCCAGCAAGTACACAGGCCAGGTGTGTGTGTGTGTGTGTGTGTGTGTGTGTGTGTGTGTGTGTGTAACTTCCTCCATCAGACAGGCCAGTGGGGAACTCTGTGGCTGAACTCCCTGCAGAGAGGCTAGAGCAAGATCCACACATTTGACTGAGGAGTAGGACACCTTGCCAGATTGGTATAGTGGGTTCATTTCCAAGGGCTGCAGCAAGAAGAAATGGAGCCCAGCAGCCATCCCCAAGCCACACCCACCTACACGACTTTGAACTTGGTAGCTCTGGACCTGGTGCTAAGGTAATAATGCTACCAAAGCTCTACACCAAAGGTCAGAAGACAGTGCTATACAAAATGACAAAGAGAAGGCACAAAATGAGCTCTCAGGCCCCGAGCTCACCCAGAACAAATGCAGGCGACAATAGCATAGAAAAAAATAGGAAATCATACACCTGAAATTTCTGAAATAACAGCATCTGAAGTAAAGAAACAACTGCAGACAGATATAGAGGAAATCAGATCAGAAATAATTTCTGAAGTAAAAAAAAAGAAATTATAACTATAATGAAAGAAACACCAAGGGCTTCTGAAGAAGACACTGATAAAAAAAATAGAGGAGAATAGAAAAATGATACAATTCTTTTTTTTTTTTGTATTATGGCCGACATAGCCCACCCTGGGGTGGGGGGTGAGGAGCTGGCGCAGCATGTGGTGTCGGGGATTGAACCGAGGTCCCTGTGGTTGCCTAAGCTTTCCTAAGCAGGCACTTTAGACCACTGAGCCATCTTTCCAGCCCTGATGCAATTCTTGAATGAGCAATATAGGAAAGTAATAGAATGTATGAAGCAGATTCAAAGTGCTATACAGGAAGCTAAAACCTCAGTCACAAGCTGACAAAACCATCTCGATGAAAGTGAAAATAAGCTTTCAGACCTTTGTGTGTGTGTGTGTGTGTGTGTGTGTGTGTGTATTTTAGGGAAGGATCTATAGGGTGTTCAGGGTCTTACTACTACCTCGGACCTGCAGTGATACACATGTTTACAGTCTCCCAAAAACTAGAATTACAGGCACGCATCACCATGCCCAGTCTCAATTGCCATCTCAGCACACCCCGGGGGTGGGGCCAGCACAACAGGCATGGGGATCAAATCCCCAGCCCCTGTGCCTGCTTGCAGGTGCTTTAATCTGCTGAACTATTTGGCAGGCCCTAGACTTTCAGACCTTGAAGACACCATTGCATCTAGAGAAAAAGTAAGGAAAGATATCTTCAAAACAACTAGGATGCAGGAAAAAATAATCCAACATCTGCCAGATGATGCAAAGATGAACAATGTAAGACTGATAGGAATCAGTGAGAAAGAAGTCAATACAAATGATATGAAAGAATATGGGCAGAAGTAATAGCAAAAAACTTCCCAAATATGGGGAAACAATATGACATTCAGCTAACTGAAGCATATGGAACTCCAAATAACATCAAACCAATTAAAACCACACCCAGACATATAATAATCAAGATTCCAGAAATTCAGCACAGGAGCAGTATACTAAAAGCCACTAGATAAAAGAAACAGATCACATTTAAAGGAAAATCCATCACAATAACAGCAGATTTCTCTTCACAAACCATCAAGTCAAGAAGAGCATGGAGCAAAGCGCTACAAATCTTGCAAGAAAAAAAAATTCCAACCTAGACTAATATGCCCTTCAAAACTCTCTTTCAAGTAAAATTGAGAAGATAAATATTTCCATGACAAAGAGTAACTAAAGAATTTCATGACAACAAAACCAACTCTACACAGACTACTAAAAGATATTCTAGAGAGGAATAAAAATGACTACAACTCCATGAATTAGAACACGAAATAGGGCAAACAATTAAACACAGAAGAAAAAAGAGGTATACATTAGCAGTCTTCAAATTATTCTTTTGTATACAGCAGCAAAATATTTCTAGTTGGTCTTAGCCAAAAGGCTGAGAAGCAATTCAGCAGCAAAATATTTCCATCAGCATATTCTACAAATGGACTTCTCCTGTACCCTGTGGGTCAAGATTCTGTCTGGTTCTACAGTGTGAATATCAAGGTAATAGCAGTAGCTCAGTCCTACAAGTGACACCTGGCCACCAGTAAGCGTCATGGACCCTATGTGTCCATGACATACTAGAACATTGTGCGATATTCTGTCCTCAAACTGTTAGAAGTGCAGATCATATATTTGCCATTATAGTATTTTTGTTGTTTTATTTTTAGTAGTTCTTTACTATCATGAACATTTTTTCTTAGTTGATATTTTGGTATATATTAACCTAATCAGATATTGTGTAAGTACTCTGAATTGATCACAGATTCATACATATGGTACACTACATTCTGACCTCTTGGTTGGACTCACAATTTAATTTTAATTTTTGAATATTGTTTTAAAATATTTAATTTAATTTTAATCAATTAATATTTAATTAAAAAAGAAAAATTAGTTAAGTTGCATGATATAAATCAAGAGCTAGAAATTGCTTTAACTTATGGATAATAATAGTGTGCAATCCAAAAAGTAAATGGAGAACACAATTCTATTTACAGAAGTTTGAAAAAGGAGAAAATACTTAGGAATGAGCTTAATCAAAGATGTGAAGATCTTGCATACTAGAAGTTACAGAGCACTGCCAAAACGAAGTGAAAGAATATGAGGAGTAGAAAGATAATTTATACTCATAGTTTGGAAGACTTAACTTACATCAGGTAAATATTACCTCAAAATGAATAAAAAAATCTAAAACAAAGACTACACTGAAGAATTAAAACTTCAGGACACTTAGAAGACAACAAAGTAAAATCTTTTTTTTTTTTTTAATATTTTATTTTATTTTTTTCTTATTTCAGAACTTTTTGTTTTGTTTTGTTTTATTTTTATGGCCAGCTCAGCCTGCCCTGAGGGCAGGGCTGGCACAGCATGTGGTGCCGGGGATCGAACCGCGGTCCCTGAAGCCGCCCAAGCTTTCCTAAGCAGGCGCTTTAGACCACTGAGCCATCCTGCCGGGCCCAACAAAGTAAAATCTTAATGCTATTGTATGTGGCAATGATTTCTTAGATATGATAAAGTACAGCCAGAAATAAAGAAAAAACAGATAAATTGTACTTCACCAAAGTTGAAAACCTTTGAGAATCAGAGGACACTATCAAGACAGTGAAAACAAATATGATAGAAAGGCAAAATCATTTATAAACCATATGTCTGACAAAGGATAGATATCCATAATATATAGAGTGCCCTTTACACTCAAGATCAAATAACAACCCCCTCCAAAACTTAGCAAAGGGCTTAAAAAAGACATTTCTTGAAGAAAGACATACAAATAGTCAATAATCACATGAAAAGATATTGTCATAGTTACTGTCTTGTTACTGAGACACAATACCAGACATTCTCAAATTAGAGGAAAGATTTATTTTGGTTTACAGTTGTGGAGGTTTCAGTTTACAGTTGGCTGGCTCCAAGGCTGGGTGGCACAGCAGAGGGCATGGTAGGAGAGCAACAGCTCATGGCATAGCAGCAGAAGGCAGGGAGAGGGACTACGGAAAGATAGAGACAGGTCCCTGAGGCCACGCTTCCAGTGACTCACTTCCTCTGGGTAGGCTTCACAGCCATTCATTCACATTTAGCTATAAACCTTAGTGTACTAACCTCCTAATGAGTGTCACGCACCCAAGATCCAATCACCTCCCCAAAGCAGTTCCTATGAGCGCTTGAGGCTTTGGGAGGGCCTCAAAACACAAACCACGATGACCAATATGATGATTTTCAGCATCATAAGCTATTTGGATAATGTAAGTCATACCTCGCAGGAGGGCTATCACATATGTAACAAATGGAAAATACTCAGTGTTGATGAAATTGGAAAAATTTTGCCTATCATAAGAATAAAAAATAATATGGCCACTATAGAAAACAGTTTGGTGGTTTTTCAAAAAGCCAGACATAGAATCACCATATGACCCAGCAATGCCACATATAGGTATATATCCATCAGGATTGAATATAAGCATTGAATAGATACTAGTGTATCAATGTTCCCAGCAGCTTTATGTACAATAGGTAAAAAATGGAAATAACCAAAATGGCAACTGACCAATAAATGGATAAACCAAATATGCATGTGTACAACTAACCATTCTTTAGCTACAGAAATGAAGAAGTTCTGACACATGCTACAACATGGATAAAAGTTGAAGGCATTATACCAAATGTGATAAACCAGATGCAACATACAAGTTGTGTGAGGCTACTTGAATGAGATAAGAATATGTAAATTTAAAGAAACAGAGAGTTGATTCGAGATTGCTAAGGCATAGTGGGATGTAAAGTTCCCTCTTGGTGACTAGAGAGCTTCTGTTTGGGAAAATGAAAATGCTGTGGTTGAAAAACTGAATTAATTTTTTAAAAACATGTTTATTTTTGGTTTATGTCATTTCAGTGATTGAGAAAAACATACTCATGATTCATGCGCTGCTAAGTTCTCCCTTCTTCTTCTTCTTTTTTTAAAATTTTATTATTATTATTATTTTTTGTCCTTTTAAGACAGGATCTCACTATGCAGTTCAGACTGGCCTTGAGCTCACGTTTTTAGCATAGGCTGGTCTCGAACTCACACCGATCCTCCTGCCTCAGCCTCCCAAGTGCTGGGATAACAGGTGTGCACCACCACACCCCAACTCCCTTCATATTTACATGTTCTTTGGTATGTCAGTTCATACAGCAAGAAGCACTAATAAATTACAATTTATTTGGGGCTGGGGAGATAGCTCAGTGGAATAAGTGCTTGTATGGCAAGAACAAGGTCCTGAGTTCAATCTCTGGTACAATAAATAAATAAATAAACAAACAAACAAACAAATAAATTTCTAGTTGATTTAAATGGAAAAGAAAACAAAACAGTAAAATGATATAGAAACTAAAAAGAAACTTCTGGAAGAACTAAGTGTATTGGTTGTTACATTGTGTCAACTTGAGAAGTTTACAAGTTTAAGGGACTCAGCAGAGAGCCAGGATTCTCCTAAACATCCTCATTCTGGGCAAGAGGAGAACACGGACATTGTGCAAGCTCTACACCCCCAGCTCCAAGGTAGCTCATTTATAATATAAAGATGGGAGAGAGGCTGACTAGAAGCTACAGCTGCTGCCCTTCCCTTTGTCCTCTGCTGTTGTCTGCTGCCATAAACCCCTGCTCTCTGCTATGTGCCTGGGAGCTGCCTGGGAGCCAGCTGAGTATAGATTGTGAGCTAAATAAGCCTTCTGTTCCTTAATTTTGAGTGATGAGCATTTTGTCCCAGCAACAAGTGAACAGAAACTGAGACACTAAGATATCTGAGTTCTTACCTCAGAGGTTAATTAAACAAACTAAGAACTAAAATATATGGTGGAAATCCCTCAGTTTCAGGAGGAAAATGCTATTGCTAGTTGTAAATACTAGCCATTGTTGTTGTTCTCTTGAAATCACTGTCACAGTACCAATGCACTACTCTCAACACCTCTAACACAACTGTTTCAGGAACTTTGATCTTGTAGCAGCCTCCTTGAAACCAGCAAGGATTCCCTCTCATCACCTCTGGATTCTCACTTCTAATTCAAGTCTTAGATAGGAGTATCTGATGGGCAAAGGCAAGCCACACTTGTGCTCTAGCTGAAAAGCAAACTGGGAATAGAAGTTTGGTATTTTTAGCTTTGCCTTCCATCTGAGCTAATAGGATAGATATTCCTTCCATATGAAAGGAAGTTTTGTACTGGATTCCTCTAGAAATAAATGTGCACTGTAATTGTGGTGAATTAACTAATGGTCAACTTGTAACACCTAGCTGAATGGAGTCAGTGTGGTTCTGGGTGTGGAAGACCCATCTGAGGATAGTTGCCAACAGCTTAAAAAGAACTGGGTGGTAAGATGGTGTGCTGTGAGTTCTCCTGGAAGAGCATGTCACACTGGCTTTCCTGATATGAACTCAGCTATTCTCATTGTTGGAGGAGCTTGGGTCCTCACTGTCACTGACAATTGCTGTGGTTCTCTTTGGGTGATTCTTACCTTGAGTGTTGCTTCTTGATTCAAGTGCACATCACTCAGCCCTCTGGCCCAGATCCTTCACTCTGCTGGCATAGACTTTCTAGTTTTCCACCACTGATCTTTAGGCCTTCCCAGTTGGGACAGGCTGGAATGAGACATTGTCGTAGGCTCTGGGTCTCCAGCGGGACTCAAGCAGGACATTACTGTGGGATCTAAGCCTCATCTGGATTCTAGAGTTTCTAGTGCATTGTCAGATCTGTTGTACTCTTCTGTGTTTGACTTTTTGGGTGAACATTATAAAATAAAATTATAAATCACATGTCCTGCATTAAATCTTTTCCTTTGAAAACTCTGACTATAATAATTATATTATTAAATTTTATGATCTTATATTTTGAGGAGAGAAATTTACCAAAACTGCCAAATTCTAAAAGACAAATATTAAAATTTCTTAACATAAATTTGATTAGCAAAATGATATATTATATATCTGTTGCATTTTTATTTTTTCTTTTGTATGGGTCCTTGATCTCTTGTGTAGGGCTAAATATAATAGGAAGTTAACCATTTGGTTTTAGAATTAAAGATAAGGCATTAGACCTATAATACAGTTAGAACACTTAATAATTCTCATCTGAATTGGAAGTTATGCTGTAGAGTTTGGAATTGCTAGTGAGTTAAGCACTTTCATATTTGCCTGAACATATAGGTTTCTATCTCTTATGTTTTCATTTTGTTATTATAGTCTGTCTTTAATTTATTAAGTGCTTTAAAACTTTAATTTCATTTTGCCTTATTTGTCATTTTTGCATTTGAAACACAATGCTCTTCTCTTTTGAAAAAGTGATAGTCCTGGTGATGCACACCTGTAATCTCAGCACTTGGGAAGCTGAGGCAGGAGGATTGGTGCGAGTTCGAGAACAACCTGGGCTACAAAAATGAGTTCAAGGCCAGCATGAATTGCATAGTGAGACCCTGTCTCAAAAACACCAAAAAAAAAAAAAAAGAAAGAGAGAAAAAGTGATAGCCTCAGGATAAACCTATGAAAATAGTTTATGAAGTCCTGTATGTGAACTCTTCATCCTCTGTCTCCCAGTGCTGAAGTAAATCTTACGTACTGTACTAATTTTTTGTGGGATTTTTGTTATTATTTATGATTTTGAGACAGGGTCTTACCATGTAGTTCAGGATGTCCTGAACTCACTGTGTAGCTCAGGCTGGTCTCAAACTGTGGCAGTTTTCCTCTTTCAATCTCTGCAGTGCTGGAATTACAGGTGTGCACCACCATGCCTGGCTGGCTACCTGTTGTGAAACTAGGAAACTGGCATTAGTATAACTTTTACTACATTAGCATTTGCTTAACCAGTCATTTGTTTACTTATACATATTTGAGTCCTGTTTATTTTGGCTATAGTGAATAAAAGTACTGTAGATATTTAGGTAAATATTTACGTGTGAGCACAATTCCCTATCTGTGGATAAATGACCATTTTTCCCTCGGACCGTATAGGTGTTTGAGATTCTTCTATTTCTTTTCATAAAGAATATAGACTGCTGGAAAACTGTTTCATTACTGTTATCATCATCGTTCATTTCCTCCACTTAGACTTTTGTCCTCCAAAAATGGCATAGGGAGTGCTGTGGAAACCTAGCTATGCAGTGTCCTCAGGGATGTTAGGAGTGCCTGAAGCCTATTTTCTTCTTCATACTAGCTAAAAATCCAGTTATTTGGAGATTTCTGAATACTGGTGTTTGAAACATTTTTACATTTTCTGTAAAATCAATGAAGGAAAAGTTACAATAAATTCTTTTAAAACATCTAATCTGGGAGTCTGGCCACCCTTCCTGGCCCTGAAGACTGCTGGGGGGCCTAGTAGGCTAGATCTCACCACCCAGTCTTCCTGCCAGGGGATGACAAGGTCATTGAAGAACTTAGAAGTTACAAATCTGAAATTTCTGAGATGATAGCAACTGAAGTAAAGAAACAACTCCATTAGGTTATGGACAAAATCAGATCAGAATTAATCTCTCAGGTAAAAAAAGAAAAGACAACAATCATAAAAGAATTGTTTAATACATCTAAGGAAGACACAGATAAAAAATAGAAGGGAATATGGGGCCCAGTGGGATGGCTCAGTGGTCTAAAGCGCCCACTTGGGAAAGCTTGGGCAGCTTCAGGGACCGTGGTTCGATCCCCGGCACCACGTGCTGCGCCAGCCCTGCCCTCGGGGTGGGCTGAGCCAGCCATAAAAATGAGTGAATAAACAAAAGTTCTGAAACCAAAAATAGAAGGGAATAGGAAAATGATGGAAATATTCAATGCATAGTATAAGAAAGAATTAAAATGCGTGAAATTTTTTTTTATAAAACAGATTTACAGGTTGGGCGTGGTGGCGCACGCCTCTAATCTCAGCACTTGGGAGGCTGAGGCAGGAGGATCGGTGCGAGTTCGAGACCAGCCTGAGCTACAAAAGTGAGCTCAAGACCAGCCTGAACTGCATAGCGAGACCCTGTCTCAAAAAAAGGACAAAGAAAAAAAAAAAAAAAGATTTACACAGATATCCAGGACATTAAGAATTGCACTATAGGAGGCTGGGGAGACAGCTCCATGGCACAAGTGCCTGCCTGGCAATGCAAGGTTGTGAATTCAAGCCCCAGTCAAAAAAAAAAAAAAAAAAATTCACTGAAAGCTGGCAAAACTGACTGAAAGAAACAGAACATAGAACTTCAGACCTTGAAGATAGCATTTCAGCTAGTGAACATGAAAGGAAACATCTCTTAACACTAACGAGAAACCAGGAAATAACTATACAATAGCTGCAAGATGATGGAAAGAAAAACAATATAAGACTAATAGGTATCAACAAGACAACTGGAGATAACACAAAAGACATAAAGAGTATTTGCAGAAATAGTAGCAGAAAAGGATGGGAAAAGAATCTGATATACTGAGAATATCAATAAAAAATTCTGAAAAAGAATCAGACAACTGAAACACAAAGAGCTCCAGCTAGCCATAATTAAAATAAATCGTCACCCAGACACATAATAATCAAGATCCCAGAAAATCAGAAAAAGAACAGATTATTAAAAACTGTTAGAAGGGCCCAGCAGGATGGCTCAGTGGTCTAAAGCACCTGCTTAGGAAAGCTTGGGTGGCTGTAGGGACCACGGTTTGATCCCCGGCACCACATGCTGTGCCAGCCCTGCACCAGCCTGCCTCTATGGCAGGCTGAGCCGGCCATGAAAATAAATAAACAAATAAACCAAAGTTCTGAAACAAGAAAAAAAAAAATTCTTAAAAAAAAAAAAACTGTTAGAGAGCTGGGGACATAGCTCAGTGGAATAAGTACTTGCCTGGCAAACACAAGATCCTGAGTTTGATCCCTGGTACCACTAAAAAACAAAAACAAAAACAAACAAACAAAACAAAACGAAAAAACCTCTTAGAGGAAAGAAACAAATCAACTATAATGGAAAGTCCATCAGAAGCATGGCAGACTTCTCAGCACAGATCATCAAATCAAGCAGAGCTTGGAATGAGATATTTGAGGTCCTAAAAGAAAAAAAAAATTAATCCCAGATTGATGTACCCTGAAAAACTACCTATCCAATTTAGTGGAATGATTGGTACTTCTATGACAAAGAATAACTGAAGAAATTCATACCAACCAAATCAACCCTACAAAGAGTACTGACAGAAAAAAAAGAAACAAAATCCAACAATACACTGCATGTAGAAACATATTTAACTAAAGAGGAAATTAATAGTCTGAATGTCAAAGGATGAAAAACCATACTTCATGTGACAGAAACCGACAAAAAAGCAGGGGTATCTATTTTGATTGCTGACAATGTTAATTTCAAACTAAGTGTAATTAAAAGAGACGAAGGAGAAAACTGCAAGAGGAAGCAATAGCAATTATAAATATATATAATGCACCCAAATACATAAGACCAATTTTAACAGACATGAAAAAATCTAATGAGCAATAACATAATTGTATTAGGGGACTTTAACAACCAGTGACACAAAGTGATAGATCAAACATGCAAAAAATGAGCAAAGAAATAACAGAACTAGACCAAACTTGTGAAGAAATGGATTCAGTAGACCTTTACAAAATGTTCTACCTACCAGCATCAGAATACACATTTTTCTCTGCTGCACGTGGAATATTCTACAAAATAGATCATGTGCTAGCATATAGAACATGCTTAAGCAAAAACAAAAAAATTGAACTTATCTCATGCATTTTATCTGACCATAGTGCAATGAAACTGGAAATTATTGACAAAAGAAACAGCAAGAAAAAGAAAGAAAAATAAAAGAAAAAAGAAACAGCAAAAACTATAAACACATGGAAACTAAATAACACCCTCCTGATGTTTATACAGTGAAAATTATAGTATAAAGAGATTAAAGAGGATTTCAGAAAATGGATGAAATTAAAAAAGAAATTAAACAATATTTACAATCAAATAAAAATGCAAATATAACTTAGCAGAACCTGTGGAATGCAATGAAAGTTGCCCTAAAGGGGAAATTTATAGTGATAAATTCTCACATCAGGAAAACAGAACGAGCCCAAATGAACAAGCTTGTGCTGCACCTCAAACTCAGAAAAAGAAGAGCAAGTCAAGTCCAAAGTCAAAAGAAGGCAGGAAATTATAAAGATCAGAGCAGAAATAAATACAATGGAGATGAAGAAAACAGATGAAGAATAAATGAGTGGAAGAGTTGGCTCTTTGAAAGAATAAAACTGATAAACATCTAGCCAACCTTGTTAAGAAAAGGAAAGGAAAAATCAAATTCATGTAATGAGTAATGAAAAGGGTGAAATCACTACAGACCCTATAGAAATTTGAAAGATTATCAATAATTATTTCTAACATCTTTACGCTCACAGAATGGAAACTACAGAAGAAATGGACTGTATATATATATATATATATATATATATATATATATATGTATATATATATATATATATATATATATACAAGAAGATATAAAAAGTTTGAATAACCCAATATCAGTCACTAACATAGAAAATGTAATAAAAATCTCGCCAGTAAAGAAAAGCGTAGGTCCTGATGGATTCACAGCTGAATTCTACAAGACATTCAGGGAGGATCTTGCACTTACCAGGCAGGCACTTGTTCTGCGCAGCTATCTCCCTGGCCCCTAGGAAAAAAAACTTATACAGTGAAAATTACAGTATAAAGAGATTAAAGATGATTTCAAAAAATGGAAAGATATTCCTTGCTCTTGGATAGGAAGAACCAACTCTGTCAAAACGGCCAATCAAGATTGGATATGGGGGCATGCACCTGTAATCCTAGAGCTTTGGGAGGCTTAAAACAGGAGAATCACTGTAAGTCTAATCTACATAGTGAGATCCTGTGGACCCTGTACTAAACATACTAAAAAATACTATACAGATTTAATAAAATCCCAATTAAAATACCATTCATATATCTCACAGATCTAGAAAAAAATATTCCTAAAATTCATCTGGAATATACTGGAAAAAGCTTAGTATAGCTGAAGCAATCCTGGGTAATAAAGGAAATGCAGGCGGCATCACAATCCTTGACTTGAAATTTACTATAAAGCATGGTACTGGCAATAAAACAGACATCAGGATCAATGGAACAGATTAGAGGATGTAGACACAACTATAAGGGCACTCAACTACCTTATCTTTGACAAAGGGGCCAAGCATGTTCATTGGAAGAAGGATTCTTTAATATATGGTGCTGAAAGTACTGGCTTTCCCCATGTCAAAGGCTTAAAATAGACCTAAGCCTATCTCCACGAGCAAAACTACAGTCAAAATGGATCAAATATTTAAATATTAAAAATGAAACTAAATATTCTGGAAGAAAAAGTAGATAGAAACTCTAAGGACATAGGTTTAGATAAAGAGTTAATGGACAAAAATCAGAATACACAGGAAATACTTCAAAGAATCAGTGATTGAGATATTTTTTTAAAAAGTTTCTGCACATCTGAAGAAATCACCAGTGGAATAAAAGGAAAACCCAAGAAGTGGGAAATAATTATAGCAGACTGTCAGTTAGACAGAGGACTCCTATCTAGAACATATAAGGAAGTAAAAACAGATCAGGCCTCCAAAATTCCAAGACCCAATCCAAAAATAGGTATCTGGGATGAATATACATTTCACAAATGAAGAGATACAAATGGCAAATAGATATATGAGTAAATGTTCAACATCATTGGTCATTCAAGAAATCAACTTGAAACAACACTGAGATACCATCTTGAACCAAAAATAATGGCTGTCATCAAGGAGTTAACCAGTAACAAAAGTTGCACAGGATCTAGGGAAAAAGGAATCCTTCTCCACTGTTGGTGGGAGTGCAAGCTGATACAACCATTATTGACATCAGTACGGAGATTCCTCCAAAAGTTAGGATTGGAGGTCCCATTCAAGCCAGCTATTCCCCTCCTAGACATTTTTCCAAAAGGACTGAAATCAACATATCACAGTGATATAGGTGCACCAATATTTATAGCACCACAATTCATTATGCTAAATTTGGAAACAACCCAAATGCCCATCAACTGAGGAAAGGATCAAAAGGTGTAGTATTTTTATACAGTGGAGTATTACTTAGTTTTAACAATAAATTTGAACCTTATGTAGATAAATGGATGCAGCTAGATCCTATATTGATAAGTGGGATAAATAAGATACACATGTGCAAACATCATATTGTCTCCTTAGTGTCAGAACCTGAAAGAGTAATGAAAACCAGAAAAGTACAATAGATACTGTGAAAGGAAAAGAAATTACTCAATGGGAGGAAAACGTGGGATGAGGGAAAGAACAGGATAAAAAAGGGGAAAAGTTACATTTAAGAATAGGTGCAGAGGGGCCTGGCGGGATGGCTCAGTGGTCTAAAGCACCTGCTTGAGAAAGCTTGGGCGGCTTCAGGGACCACGGTCAGATCCCCGGCACCACATGCTGCGCCAGCCCTGCCCTCGGGGCAGGCTGAGCCAGCCATAAAAATGAGTGAATAAACAAATAAAGGTTCTGAAGCAAGAAAATAATAAATAAATAAAATAAAAAAAATCTTTAAAAAAAAAGAATAGGTGCAGAATGCTTTGCATAATTGGCAATTTCTCTTGGTCTTTTGAAAGGAGTTGCTAATGCTTAACTTTTTTTAATACTATGATTGTTTTCTTTCCTTTTTTGAATTTCTTGTAACTTCTTTTTATTTTTTGTTTTGTTTTGTTTTCTTTAAATGAATCTTACAGGGGGCCCGGCAGAATGGCTCAGTGGTCTAAAGCGCCTGCCTGGGGAAGCTTGGGCAGCTTCAGGGACCACGGTTCGATCCCCGGCACCACATGCTGTGCCAGCCCTGCCCTCGGGGCGGGCTGAGTCGGCCATAAAAATGAGTGAATAAGCAAAAGTTCTGAAACAAGAATAAAAATAATAAATAAAATAAAAAATTCTTTAAAAAAATAAATGAATCTTACACATTTATATCTGGTAATCTGAACAACTAATTTGAAGATAGCATCATGCAATACAACAACCATTGTTGAATTTCTATTACTTTGTTTAGTGAAATCTTGTATCTTTTCTAATGCTTTTCTTCCCCTATCCCCATTTTGTATTCTTTAAAAATAATAATAGGGCCAGCCAAATAACTTAGGATATTAAAGCGCGTGCACTGGGCCTGCAGTGTGTTCCCTATGCTGCACCGAGACAGCAATTCAGACTGGGCATGGTGGTGCATGCCTATAATCCCAGCTCTTGGGAGGCTGTAAACAGGGGGATCACTATGAGTCTGATCTAGTAGTAAGACCCTGAACACCCTGTGTTCCCCTAAAAATACAAAAAAAAAAAAAAAAAAAAAAAAAAAAAAAAAAAAAAAAAAAAAAAAAAAAAAAAAAAGAAAGAAAAAACAGTAATAAAATCTAACATCTAATCTGTTCCCCAGCAATTTCTCTCTCCTTTTTATTTTATTTTTTTCCTTATTTCAGAACTTTTGTTTGTTTATTTATTTTTATGGCTGGCTCAGCCTGCCCTGAGGGCAGGGCTGGCACAGCATGTAATTCTGGGGATCAAACCGGGGTCCCTGAAGCCACCTAAGCTTTCCTAAGCAGGTGCTTTAGACCACTGAGCCATCCTGCTGGGCCCCTCTCTCTCCTTTTAAGTCACTGCATCTATAATTTTTATAGAAGTGTCTGACTTTTTTTTAAGGGTAAGGTCTACAAGATGTTAAGGGTCTCACTACTGTATTGGACTCATAGTGATCCCCCTGTTTACAGCCTCCCAAGAGCTCGTATTACAGATGTGTGTTGCCACCCCTAGTCTCAATTGTGGGTTCAGCATGCCCTGGGGACAAGGCTGGCACAGAAGCTCCAGGGATCCAACCCTTGGCTCCTCAGCCTGCTTGCAAGTACTTTAATCTGCTGCGCTATTTGTCCAGCCCCTGATTTTCTTTCTTGTGTATCTGTGTGTGTGTGTGTGTGTGTGTGTGTGTGACTGGAGCTCAAACCCAGGACCTTGCACATGCTCAGCAAGTTTTCCCTACCTCTGAGTTATACCTCACTCAAGAAGTGTCTGGTACTGATAAAACCATTTCATTGCTGGATATGAGGGCCGTTGAAATGGAACAACCCACTCTAAGAAGTTTTCATTGGTTTCTCTCTTATATGAGAAACTCAAAATACAAATAAATTAAAGAGCAAAATAGTGGCTGGGGATATACCTCAGCAGCATAAGCACCTGCCTGGCAAGTGCAAGGTCCCAAGTTCAGTCCTTGGTACTGAAAAAAGTAAAATAAAAGAGATGGTAAAAAACAGGGAGGCAGGTATTTTGGAGGCGAGGAAGAGGACAAAAGAAAGAGAAGGGTAGGGAAGAGAGATAAGGGGGACTGAAAATAATCAAACTATTAAATATATATTCCAATTCCCAAAAATCAATACAAATACTATGTTTCACAAACATGCACCAATAAAACTTTTTTTTGTGAACTTTTTCAGGTGGCATAGAATGATACTCAAGAGCCTTTCTTTCTTTCTCTCTCTTTTCTTTCTTTCTTTCTTTCTTTCTTTCTTTCTTTCTTTCTTTCTTTCTTTCTTTCTTTCTTTTGGAAGCTGGTACTTTATAACTGACCAAATCACAAAAACACCATGGCAGATACTTTAGTCCATCCTTCTAATAAGCCTATTGATCTCATCTTCCTTATTTCCAGCATCTCCACCTTCCACATTCCACCTTGCGGAGATGATGATTTCAATGGCCACAGGAAGTTACTTGCCTCTTTGAGGTGTTTTCCTACATTATAGATCTCATGGGTCAGATCCTCCATGCAAATGGTGCCATATTTACCAAGTGATTGAGCAATCAGTGAATTATCTGTCAAGGCAATTCACTTCTTATTGATTTTGCCATAGCCACGCTTGTATATTAGTTCATTTACTGACTTCAGATTTGGGAACTCCCATGCTGTGTGTGGCTCCACAATTCTCAGCATGTTAATTGAAGCCTTGTTGAGTTTAATAAATCTGCCATTGAAGATTTGGTGAAGGTGAAGAAGCTGCAACAACTTGCAGATCTTTGGGCTCACCCTGCTGATACCCCTGATCTGGATGACAAATATCAGTTTGAGCTCTGCAGGGACATGGAAGTTGTCAGCTTTTCTCACCATCCTAGCCATTCAGATCTCAGTTCTGTACATGTGTCTGTACTCCTTGTGATAGTGCCTGGCTTTTCATAGATGAGCTTCCTCCTTGCCTTGTGAAACATCTTCTAGGCAAACTTCTTTCTCAGGTGCTTTATCTTCAACTCTACAAAATGTCTTTGCTTTGTCTTAAAAGTTTCTGGCACAGCAGGAACCTTCTTTTTCTTCTCTTCTACATCCTCCATTGTTCCAGCCAGAAAAGAGCTCAAGAGTCTTACACTGAAAAGCCAGCTGTTCCGTTTCAGAATGATGCTGGTACCATACATAGATTCATAGAGCACAAAGTCATAAATTCTACCATTCCCAGTACTTTTGCTGCTGGACAGCCTAAGTGTTAAATCAACACCCAACAGGAATGGGGAAGCTTGCATGTAGGTTTTTAATGTGCTGCAGCATGTAGCAGAGGTACAGTGGTTCAGGCTTTTGTGTCTGCATTATGTGCCGGTGATCTTGTACCACCTTTATCTGAAACTGGGCATCTGCCTGCAGTTCCATTCCAGAATGAGCTGCCTAGGGCCAGCAAAGCATGCCAGGCCACACTCCTGGAATTGACATGTCTTGCAATTTTCTGTTGAAAGCCAGAAAAATCACTGAAGTAGAGACTGAAGCTGAGGTAGGTAGTGGCTCTAGAGTGAGCTTGTATGTTAATCTGACTGTGGTCAGGCTCTGTTTACTTTTTACTATAGTTGTGTCCAAGGATGAAATTTCCTACAGGGTCCTTGTACTTGTGCTCCTGGTTGTTTTGGGGTTTCTTCAGAGACTCCTCCTGAAAAAGGGCCCGGAATTTGCAGCTGTTTCAGCTGTGCTGTCCTGTTAATGTGGAGCCTGGAGCCTGGAGCCTGGAGCCTGAGGATGCCTAGTGGTAAGATTGCTAGGAGAGCATTGTATAGCATAGCATCCTTGGTCAGGTCTTAGCCTTTCAGTGGCTGTGACCTCACAAATGCAGAGTGCTTCTCTTCCCCAGGGCTGTCTGGCTCTGGTGAACCACTTTCCAATGGGACAGACCACCAGGAGGGAGAGCACAGTGCTCTGGACTGATCTCTAAGTAGTTCCTTTTAGAGCCGGGCATGGTGGCACACGCCTGTAATCCCAGCACTTGGGAGGCTGAGGCAGGAGGATCGGTGTGAGTTCAAGACCAGCCTAGGCTACAAAAGTGAGCGCAAGGCCAGTCTGAACTGCATAGTGAAACCCCGTCTCAAAAAAAAAAAAGAGAGAGAGAGAGAGAGAGAGAGAGAGAGTAAGTAGTTCCTTTCTTCTTCCTCTGAGAACTTAAAGTTTAGGCAAGTGCAAGGGACCATGAGACCGGGCCTTCTGGAGTTTTTTCTCTGAAGCTAATCCTTGGTTCTTCTGCAACAGTGAGTCGCTCACACTTTTAGTGTTCCTCCCCGGCTCCCACTGAATCTTCTGCTCCACATAAGCCCTTGTTCTCTCTCTGTTTCTACTCTTCAGTTTGCACAGGGACTTCTATTCTCTAGTGATTTAAGATGTTTTCAGTTTGTTTCTTCTTTATTTTGTTCTTTCTTTTCCCTTATTCCCTCCTTCTCTGCCTTTCTTTTTCTTCTTTCTTGTTTTGATATCAAGAATGATGAATTCTAAGCTTTTTCTTCATATGTTAGGCCAGAAACTACAAGTAAACGCTATTGATTTTTGCATGTTAATTTTATATCCTGTTATCTTACAAAATTCTTTTATTGTTTGAATTGTCGTGACATTGATTTTCTAGTTTTTTTTTTTTACATGTTTGCTATTTGCAAATAGAGATAATTTTATTTTCAGTGATCTTTTCCTTATGCCTTAGATTGTTTTCTCCAGTCAAATTGTAATGATTGGTATCTATAGAATAAGTTGCAAAGTAGTCATGAAGATTTTGGACATTTTGTTTTGTTTTCCACTGAGCTATTTGGCTGGCCTTTACTTTTTATTTTAATGAGAATGGCACAAAATTTCCTGTTAAATGAGATACTGGCCTTTGGACTAAATTGTATTTATTTTGACATAAGGTTTAAAATAAAGTTTTAGGGCCAGCCAAATAGTTCAGTGGATTAAAGCACCTGCAAGCAGCACAGGGGCCGGGAGTTCAATCCCTGGGCCTGCTGTGTTGGCCTTGCCCATGGGCGCTGAGATGGCAATTGAGTTTGGGCATGGCAGCATGCACCTGTAATCTCAGTTCTTGGTAAGCTGTAAATGTGTGGATCACTATGAGTCTGATCTAGTAGTGAAACCCTTAACACCCTGTAGGGCCTTCCCTAAAATACAAAAAATAAAAATAAATAAATACACTTTTAATTATTTTTAACTATATAGATGCCCATAGATTATGAGACTTTCATTAAGGTCTATTTAGAGGCTGGCAAGACAGCTTGGCAGACGAAAGTGTCTGCGTAGGCAAGCTCAGGCAAGTACAGGGCCAGCAGTTCAATCCTAGGCACTGCGTGCAGAGCCAGCTCCTCCCCCAAAGTGGGCTGAGCCTGCCAGAGTCTGGGCATAGCAGGGTATGCCTGTAATCTAGCTCTGGGGAGGCTGAAAGCAGGAAGATCATCATGAGTCTGAGCTGTGTAGTGAGACTCTACAACACCAAATACATTTTAAAAAGTCAGTTTAGTGCGCCCTTTGGCAGCACATCCACTAAAATTGAAACAAAAAGCCTGTTTACTTGAGCTTGGTGATGCATGTCTGTCATCCCAGCTACTTGGGAGAGTAAGGCAGGAGGATTTTGAGTTCAAGGCCAGCCTTGCTGAATGAGACCATTGGGGGAAGAAAGAAAGAAAGAAAAAAGAAAGAAAAAAAGAAAGAAAGAAAGAAAGAAAGGAAGGAAGGAAGGAAGAAAGAAAGAAAGAAAGAAAGAAAAAAAGAAAAGTCTATATCCTCAGAACGCAGGAGGAGGGGCCATTAGCATCACAGGCCCTACTAGGCAAGGTGCCAGGGTCCACAGGAGGCAGAGGACAGGACTCTTCATGGTGGCTTCCATGGGAAAGAACTAGCCAGCAAGCACAAGCTGGCTTGTGGTGGCCTAGTTGGAAGAACCAGCAGGCATGGGTGTAGCTGGTCTTAGCTGACTGTGTGTGGCCCAGAGTGGCCAGGGCGGGTACCCAGTGGCCCCGAGTGTAAGAGCCCAGTGAAGCAGGTCTCCAGAAATCAGTTGACCAAGAGGTGCACTGTTCCTTTAGGGTCAGCCAGGCTTCTGACTTCAAAGCATTAGAACACAGAAAATAAACAGCAACAGTTAATTTAGCATAGTAGGAAGACATTCTATTGTGTTAAGAAGTTTTAGGAAATAGGGATCAGATTTTATAAAAAGTGTCAGCATCTGTTGAAATTATTATATTCTCTTCTCAAATCTGTTAGCATAGCAATTATGTTAAAATATTTTCTAATATGAACTTTAATTTCCTACTATAAATTTGATCACAAGATATTAATTATTTTAACACATCAAAAATAAACCTTTTCAGGGCTGGTAATATAACTTATTGGCATAAGTGCCCCCCTCGAAAGCACAAGGTCCTGTGTTTGAACCTTGGTAATAAATAAATAAATAAATAAATAAATAACTTTTGATCTCAATGCTTTACAAAGCCCTTCCTTTCTTCTGTTTTGAAATTAAATGTATAGATTTTTGCCTACCTACATTCAATAATATAAGAATGTTAAAAAAATTACACTAAGTTCAAGATATTGGATAAAGACTCACTGGTACGTGTGCTTGTGTGAGGCTTTGAGTTTAGTAAACAACAGCAAAAAACAAAGTAAAAAAGATGAAAAAGAAAGTAATTTGCTATAATCTGATATACATATTTAATTTTTCCTTTTCTGTGACTGTATTTGGTTGTTACAGGGTCTCAGTATGCAACTTAGACTCATAGTGAACCTCCTTTCAGCCTCCCTAGCTCTGCAATTACAGGTGTGCACTACTGTGCCCAGATTTGGTGGCTGGCGCAGCCTGCCCTGGGGGCGGGGCTGGTGTAGCATGTGATACCAGGGATGGAATGACAGTCTCTGCATTTGCCTGAGCTTGCCTAAGCAGGCTCTTTAGTCCCCTGAGCTATCTCACTGACTTTTGGTACACACTTTGGAATGCGAAAATATGAGCATGCCCATACTAGAGGATTCTATTAGTTAAACTCTGAGTTGTTTCTATTAGTTAAACTCTAAGTTGTTTCTAGAATTTCTGTGGAGCATTGAGCTACAAAAACAGGCTGATAATGATGTATCTGTTACTGACAATATCAATGATATAAATATGTTGTTGTCATCAGTGACAATTTTACAATCTGTTGCATAATTTTTAGTAACAATCAAATAAAAGTGTACATTTTGTCTTCATTTCTATTATATTGGCATGCCTAGAAATTTCAGTATATATCAAAATGATCTATAATATTTGCATGTGTATAAAAGCATAGTTTCTTGATATAAAATTATGAATAAGTTTTCACTCACATAAATGTATGACATTTGTTATTATCCCATGAGCTGCAAGATTTTTAACATCCCCAGCCCCCACCCACTAATGTCAGTAATAGTCACCCCCACCAACACAACCATGGATTATTTCAGTAACCAAACAAAATCATGGGACCAGAGCAATTCTGGCTGGTTCAACCGGTGGCTTTTCAGTTCTGCTAACCCAGTCCTTATCAGGGGCCATGTTTTACACAGATGTTTGAAACACAGCTGAAACTGATAGGAAAATTTCCCTTTCAGAAATAGTAAAAAATAAAGGTATACTATTCCCTCAAATCAATAAATTATTATTTGTATCAATTGATTATTATTATTCTAAATTTCTTCAAAAAACTTACTTGTTTATATACTTATTTGGTACAGGGACTCACTGTGCAGATCAAACTCACATTAATTCTCTTTTCTCAGTCTCCCCAGTGCTGGGAGGCCACTCCCCAGCAGCTCTCTCTCTCTCTCTCTCTCTCCTTTCTCTCCCCCATCTCTCTTTTAAGATGAGGTCTCACTGTGTAATCCTACCTGACTTCAAACTCCTGTAATCCTCCTGCCTCATCCTCCTGAGGGCTGGGACCTCAGATGTATGCCCCCATATCCAGCTTTCCGATTTTTGAATTTGCTTTTAGATTGCTTTTGTAAGAGCAAGACTGTAAATTTTGACCAAGACTGGCCTATCTCACTTAACAGGACGGCCTCTGTTCTGTCCACTTTCCTGCAGATGGCATGATCTCATTCTTCCTAAAGGCTGACCTCTCCATCATGGATGTGCACATTTTCCCTTTCCACTCCTCTGCTGATGTGCATCTAGGCTGGTTCCTTGGCATACCTGTTGAATGATGCTCCGTTTAGAATTTCACCGAGAAGCTTTGTTCAAAACATGGCAGTATGCCATGTTTCGAACCTTACCTCAGAAGTTTTTTTTTTTCCATTTTTGAGAAAACTGTAATGAGGAAACATGTTCTCTAGTACATGTTGAAATGTTGCAGTTATCCCCCAACATTGTTTATGATTCTAAAGACAAAATAAAGAGAAGTAGAATAAAATTGATATCTTGATATTAAACAAAGTATTATTAGACTCTACTATCTGATGAAGATGGTTCATTATCCTTTTGGGGGGAATGAAGGAAATAACTAATAAGTGGCATTTGGTAAGCATTTGGCAAGGGAACGAAATGAAACAAATATCCAGAGCATCAAGCAGGGTGGCACAGGCATGGAGTCCCAGCACTTGGGAAGCTGAGGCAGGAGAAATGCCGTGAGTTTGATGCCATCCTAGACTACATAGTGAATTCAAGACTAGCCTGGAATTCATAGTGAGACATTGTCTCAAGAGAACCACAGAATTTAAAAACAAACAAAAACCTACAACACCTTCATTTCCTTTTCTAGATGTATTCAATATTTTTAAGGAAGTAATTATTTTTGTTCATTATTAATTTGATTTTTTTCTGGTTCTAAGAGCTGAACTCAGATATAGTAAGCAAATGCAAAAGTAATTCTCAACTAGAAAAATAATAAGTAGGAATAAAATGGGACCGGTGGGATGGCTCAGTGGTCTAAAGCGCCTGCTTGGGAAAGCTTGGGGGGCTTCAGGGACTGTGGTTTGATCCCTGGCACCACATGCTGCACCAGTCCTGCCCTTGGGGTGGGCTGAGCCGGCCACAAAAAATGAGTGAATAAACAAACAAAGGTTCTGAAACAAGAAAAAAAAAAAAATTTTTTTTTTAAAATTTAAAAAAATATTTAAAAAATTAAGTGGGAATAATACTGAAGTGAGGGGTTTCTTTTCAATCACAAATAAAGATATGAAAATAATCAACTATGCAAAATTGAAACCTTTTAATACTTCAAAAATCTAAATAATTAATGCTCTTAGTTTTTACAAATCAATAAAAAAGACAAACATGGCCAATAGAAAAATAGTTTACATTTGAGTAGAAAATTTATAAATTGTAGGTTATAATTAAGCATAATGAAAAATGTTAATTCTGAATAGCATAAGGTAGAAAATAGGCAAAACTCCAGGATACGAGCTCAGCATATCATTTTTGCAAATATTTCAAGGAATTTTAGTCTCTGGTATTGTTGAAGATGTAAAAATGGGCATTTGTATATGCTATTGCTGAGTTTGTGTATTGTTCCAAGTTTTCTGTGAATAAATTTGATGACACACAGCAAAACCTTAAAAGAAACTCTGTATAGTTAGCTGGGTGTGTTAGCACATTCCTATAATCCCAACACCCTGGAGGCTGAAGCAAGTAGATCAAAAGTTCAAGCCCAGCCTGAGCAACCTAGCAAGACCCTGAGTAATAATAATAATAATAATAATAATAATAATAATAATAATAATAACAACAATAATAATAATAATAATAAATAAAGAGCTGGGAGGCCAGGGTTCAATCCCTGGCACCACAGGCTATGCTGGCCCCAACCCTGGGGCACACTGAGCTGGTGGTGGAGTCCAGGTGTGGTGGTGCATGCCTGGGAAGCTGAGACAGGAGGATCAGTGAGAGTTCGAAACCATCCTGGGCTACAAAAGTGAGCTCAAGGCCAGCCTGAACTGCATAGTGAGGCCCTGTCTCAAAAAGGCTAAATAAATAAATAAATAAATAGTGGATAAAGGCTGGCCAAATAGCTCAGCGCCTGCTTAGGCAGATGCAGGGGCAGGGAATTTATTCCCCAGCCTGCCACAGACCAGCCCCTCCCTGGGGCTGCACTGAGACAAAGATTGAGACTGGGTGTGGTGGTGCCTGGAAGGCTGAAAAACAGGAAGGATCACTCTGAATCTGATCTGTGTAGTGAGACCCTGTAGACCCTGTACTAAAACACATAAATAAATGTGATGGATTAAAAAAGTACTTATTTATTTATTTATTTATTTATCTGTAGGACCAGGGTTCAAATTCACCACCTTGCATTTGCCAGGCAGGCACTTGTGTCACGGAGCTATCTCCCCAGCCCTAAAGTATATATTTAGATTTTTAAATTTCAATTTTTAAAAAACTTAGATAAGATGGTGTATACCACTACTTTCTCCTAGTTCAATGAGAAGAAATTTTTTTGTACCAATGATTAGAAAATGATCACCTCTACACCCTATGCTCTGTATAACTACTAGGACAACACTATGCATTGTATCAAATATTGGGAGTGTACTACTAACATGTTTTGAAACTACCACATTGTTATTTCTTATTAAAAATAATAAAAAATAACAAAAAAATTCAGATTGAAGCATATCATTATGTGAACACCTATTTTCTGGTAATTGTCTTACAGATTTCTTGCTCTCCTTTTTAAATTTGCTAGCACTACACAAGAGTGTATCTGTAACTACAAAATATAACTTGCTAGGTTTGATAAATACCTCTTAATGTCTAACCTTGTGCCTGGCTCGTGGGGGCATTCGACTAATGTTTGTCAAAGTGAATTGCTCCCTAGTTACTGAGCCCACCTGTAATCTTTTAAACATTTAGAATTCTCCCTTTCCGGAAGAGATTTAAACACTGGCTCATGTAGCATTTAATCCCTGGGTACATACCAGCTGAGTAACTCATTAATTACCCAAGCTTTGGACTTCCCAGGAACATATAGGAGATCTAGACATTTCATAGTGTAGATGGTTGCTTTGCACCAAAGTCAGATTGTGAAATTTTCATATATCTGCAAGTATTTTTAAATCACCTCTACTTAGATTCCATAGTTTAGAACATTATATATGTTTCTCTTATGTTAAAATCTGAGATGTTTTCTTTTTGGTAATTTGACAAGATTGCAATTTTGTGAAAGCTACAATCCCTGTAACTCCCCTTCCATCCAAAACAAGCTAACTTCTAAAATTCAGGACTATAGGAAAAATTACTGAGCCACAATGTTATAAATAAAACTCTGGATCCTAAAAAATGTTCAGAGATGTCTCAGAAGGTCTTCTAATAACTATTTTCTCAAGGGTGTTCTTTGGAAATACATTCGTACAGGTTTTTTCCCCTTCGAGAAGGTATCACTTACTAAGGTTTCTTTGGAAGTCTACCTATTTTCCCTAAATTTCCTCTCCATTGTCTGGAGATTTTCTTCGCACTAAAACAAAATATGGCGCCACCTACTCGCACTTGCTAGTATTACACAGGGACCGATTCTTGGGAGTTCTGCTCATTTCCTTTTGGATTACAGTTAGGTCAAGTATTAAGCGTTGGAGCTCTGAGCAAAATATTAGTCTGGTTGAAACGACAAACACCAGAAACAGCACCCGAGGCGCATGCGCCAGAGGAACATATAGTCAGAGCATGCGTGTCGTTAGGAGGCTGTGGTATCTTTAACTCCCTAAATACCATTTTTTCCACCTCAACTTAAAAGCAATATAAAGGGCCAGCCAGATAGCTCAGCGGCAGAAGCTCCTGACTGGCATGCTCCAGCTCCAGAGTTCAAGCCCTGTACCAGAAAAAAAAAAAAAAAAGCAGTATAAAATTGTCTTTTTGTCAAATAGGAAAAAAAAGTTGTATCTTCAGGCCAAAAAGAGCACCTGATGCCTGTCCTCAGGCCAAACAAAGATATCGAATCAAAATCCTGCATTTCAAGAAAATACTCAGACTGGACTATTGTAAAGATTCCACAGATTATCTCCGATAGCAGCTACTGTATTTATTGTTACCCCCAAGCCTATGAAGCTGCTTACTAGGGCTCCTTAGGAAAAACCTTAAATTCACTCTCAATTTTCACTATGTCTTGTTCCTGACAAATAATGGTGGCCATTGAAACTCTTCTGTTTGTCAGAATAAAGATCAAAGGTGAAGAGCCACAAGTGCTGTATAAGAAATTACAGCTGGAGGCTGAGAAGGGTTGGGTGAGTGGGTGGACCTGATGGAATTACCTGGCACAGGGACCAGCAGGGTGCTACTTCCTTCCACTTTTCAGGTGCCTTAAACACTTTTAATCCGAACAATAGATGCTAAGATTTCTTTATCTCTTTCAAATCTCAAAATTGTTGAAAAGAATGAATTTCGGTTTTCTTTCAGCAGGAAACCACCATCTTCCAGTAATTTGCCAAAATGACTAATACAGAGGGCAAGAGAAAGGGAACCCAGTATATGTTCTCCAGGGCTTTTAAAAAACATGGGGTGGTTTCTTTGGCCACATACATGAGAACCTACAAAAAGGGTGATATTGTAGACATCAAGGGAATGGGTACTGTGCAAAAAGGAATGCTTCACAAGTGTCACCATGGCAAAATGGGAAGAGTCTACAGTGTTACCCAGCATGCTGTTGGCATTGTTGTAAACAAACAAGTTAAGTGCAAGACACTTGCCAAGAGGATTAATGTACGTATTGAGCATATTAGACACTCAAAAAGTTGTGATAGCTTCCTGAAACATGTCAAGGAAAAGGATCAGAAAAAGAAGGAAGCCAAAGAGAAAGGTACCTGGGTTCAACTGAAGCGCCAGCCTGCCCCTCCCAGAGAAGTGCACTTTTTGAGGACCAATGGGAAGGAACCTGAGTTGTTGGAACCTATTCCCTATGAATACATGGCATAAACTGGGGGTGTTACTCTGCCATTCACCACCTAATTGGCAACATAAGTGTTCTAGGTCCTATGTGAAAATAAAATCATCTAGTGTTGTAAGAATGGTTTTCTTAGTTGAAGAGGTATGTGGTGCCTTCTTACCTCAGAAATATTTTCAGCAAATTTTCACTGTAGCTAGTAATTGTGTCTGGTCTTTACTCTTCAGTGTTTTTCTTGCTGAAAAGTATTGCTGAAGTATTGTGCAGGTGTATATCCAAATATTCCAAAATTTATTAAAATATTTATATTGGCTTGAAGATCTTGTAAATCACCATTGGGAAAAGATGTATTCAAATAAATGGAAGTCACTTCAGAAACAAGTGTAAGTCCATTTCAGTTAAATAAATTGTTTAAAGCAAAAACAAAACAAAACAAAAAAACCCGAATTTCCCGGGTGATTTTCCTAGAAGGAAATTTTTTTTGTGGGAAAAATATATAACTTCACATATAACATTTCTTGCCAGTATTTCCTAATTGATGTGTTCCTGCTTGATGGTAATTATATTTTTGATGTGTATCCCTGTTGTATGTGTGGCTATCCCATAATTTATTCATTCTTCCTGTTATTAAATATTTAGCCTTAGCTATGGAGGTGTAGCTCTATTACAGAGTGTTTGCTTAACATGTGAAAATTCTGGATTCAGAGCCCCTCCCAAAAAAGAAAAGAAGTCACATTATCTGATGAATTATTCTTTTTTTTTTTTTTTTTTTGTATTTTAGTACAAGGCCTATAGTGTCTATAGGGTCTCACTACACAGACTGGACTCAAATCTCCTGTTTTCAGCCTCCCAAGCACTGGGATTACAGGTGCCTGTCATCACGCCTAGTCTCAGTTTCGGTTTCAGCATGCCACAGGGGAGGGGCTGGTGTGGCACATCAGGGGACTGAACCCTTGTCCCTGCAGCTGCCAAAGCAGGCATTTTAGTCCACTGAGCTATCTGGGCAGCCCTGAATACTATTTTTACTATGTTACTTCACTCTGTTTTAGTGGCGAAGAATCTGGGCTGTGGAATTTAGGCCATCTGGGTTTCCATTCAAACTGTCTTCCTGGAATTGGGAGAGTTACTTAGGTCACCTGTTTGTTTGTTTACTCCTCCCTAGATACAAATAGGACCTCAATAGCCTTTTCATATCAAGCTGCACATTTGAAGAATTTGAAAGTAATACCTTCTGGCACTTACTGTACCGATAAGGAGACTTGAAATTCCTTGGTAGATAATGCATCTATTTTTTTTTTTTTCTTGCATGAATTGTAGGGTCATCCTTTGGTCCTTACTGCTTTCAGTATGCACTATAATGTTTCTCTGTGTGAAATTTATCTTTCCTGCTTAGTATCTAATGTGCATGAGAATACATTTCTTCAATTCTAAAAAATTGCCAAGTATTTCTTTAAATAGTTGTGACCTCCCTTCATTTTTAAACTTTTGTGAGACATTCCTAGGAACCTCTCAGTCTCATTTTCAAATCAAGCAGTATCTGTCTGTCCTTCACGCCTTTCCCTTAGGAAGTGAACCCATAGTGCCTTGCACGTGAAGCACATACTTTGTGATTGAGCAATACCCTTGGCTCCAGCCCCTTTTGTTCTCATTTTGCTTTTTAATTTTTTATTCATTTCATTGAGAAAATAAAATAGCAATGAAATAGTTTCAAAAGAGGTTAGTAGGAAAGTTATGATAATTAATGTATCACATATTGTCTCCATAGTAGTTATTCACAGGACAAGATGCAGACATATCTTGTCTAAACATTATTAGTACAAACCTTTCTTCTCATTGAACTAAGAGAAAGTAGCTATATAGATATCCTATTTTTGTATGTATTTTTTTCATTACAAAATGGTCCTTTTTATCCCTTCTTTTTGTTTGTTTTGTCTGAGATGGGTGTCCCATTCCTGTTTGAATTCTGTAAAATAACCCTTATAGTCCAATAGTGTGTAACAGTAATGGGTTATCAGCACAACTGGCAATGTCGGAAGCTGCTGACTTGAGCCTTTTACAGCTCAACGTTTTAATACAACTATACTTTTATACCTCATAGTTAGACCTTTCTGCTGGATGGTTAAGACAAAGGTAAAGCAAGACCTATATAACAAAAAAATGTAACTTTTGTATCTGACGAGGCCAGTCAAATCCCCTCAGGATTTACCCTGAAACCATGTACAGCACCTTGAAGATCTTTTGTCACTGTCAGCCATCTGGATGAATTATATATTTAATGTAATGTATTTGGTACAGCAACTCACTATGCAACTCCGACTCCTAGCAATCCTCTTGTCTCAGCCTCCCCAGCACTGGGATCACAGGCATGCAGCACCACACCCAGTTTCCTGGCCAGCTCAGTGAGCCCGGGGCAGGGCTGGCGCCGCATCTCATTACTACTTTTACCTCCTTTCTCTCTGTACTCAGAGTACATTTCTCACAGCAATTTCCAATTCATTGATGTTATCTTTCACCATATTGAATCTAGAATTTATCCTAGATTCAATTGTTGATTTCAATGGTTGAATTTTTCAGTATTTAGGGTTTTTATGGTTTCTTTGAAAAAGTACTTCCATTTTGTTTTATTTCTGCTAGTTTTAATTTTTTTTCATTTTCAGTTGAAATTGTCTTTTAAAATCTAAGCATACTTACATATGTTTTTGTCAGACTGTTGCATACTGTGAATTTTGTCTTTTTACTATTTTGTTTTTTGGTACTGGGAATCGAACTCTGGGCCTTGCGCTTGCTAGGCAGGCACTGCGCCACTGAGCTACATCCCCGGCCCCATACTGTGAATTTTGTATGGAGTGATTTCCTAGTCTTATTTAGCTCACTGGGGTGGGGATACAGTTCAGCATACGGGGCTGACCCAGCCTGTGTGAGGTCCCAAGTCGATCCCCAGCACTACAAAATACATATGCAATGTTTTTGTTTATTGCTTTTCTTTTTCTGTTTTCTTAAGACAAATACTTGGGGAATTTATTATTTGTTTATTTGAACCGCTAAGAACAAAATTACTTGGAAAATGCAAGTTGTGAAGAAATGGCTCTAAAGAGAAAAGGGTAACTTTAATAAAATAAACTTGCTTTCATTTTACAAATTTATTTGTAGTAATGTTATTCAATGCCTTAAATTGAAAAAAATAAAGAATGCATTGTACCTATAAGTATTCATAAATCACTTCATGTACTGGATGTGAATGAGGAAGAGAGGGAGACTTAGAGCAGGTATTGAATAACAGGGAATCCTATGGCTGCGGCTCCAGGGGGTCACAGGCAGGCCCGATTGTGCTTTCTGATCACACGCCCATCATGGGCTCTGTGTTGAGTGCAGATCTCCAGGATTATTATTTCTTTCATGTCTGCTGCTGCTGGAAGTCTGTGTGTGGATCCCTACCTCCATTTCCAGTATCATAGAATGATTTTGGTTTTGACCATGAAAAATTACGGTTGTTTTCCTTATTCATGGCTTGGGGTCTTTTTTTTTTTTTTTAGTTCTATAACTTTACTTGCAGGTTAGTTTTCATCCACATTCACTGTCTGGAGATTTTTGAACGTGGTAACAGGGACGTAGGTTACCAAGGTATACAGCTTGTTTGGCGAATCTTCATCCTCATTCCGTTTCCTGGACAGCCGTACCTGGATACGGTATGGAACATTCCTTATTCCTTTGTCCCAGACAGCTTTGTTGAGCCTGGTGTCGATGCGCACATCTGGTGTCCCCATCTCCTTCATGGCAAACTTCCGGATCTCCTTAAGTGCCCGAGGGGCGCGCTTTTTGAAGCCTACTCCGTGGATGCGCTTGTGAATGTTGATTGTGTATTCTCGGGTCACCACCTCGTTGATGGCAGAGCGGCCCTTTTTCTTCTCTCCACCCTTCTTTGCGGGAGCCATTCTGCCGGGA
>PVJA010025636.1:0-24752 GCA_004027025.1 Myocastor coypus
TTTTTTTTTTTCACATTGTTAAGTCCTGGTTTATTATTTGAGTATTTTGGTATGATTTTGAAACATTCTGGGTTTAACTGAGTTTGAAGAGAAAATCTCACAAGAGGGAAAAGTGACATAGTCTACCAGTGAAAGAGGAGAGTTCAGTCATACAGGGTACCTGGAAGCTTTGAAAGAAGCAGTATGGTAGAGTCAAGTTCAGTAGATGTAGCTCTGAAGTCCTGTCATGCTGGAGGTAGGAGAACCCTCAGTTGTGCCATCCAGTGGCGTGAAGCCTGCCTCTTTGGTGAGCTTACTGTGGCCACATTGTTCAGCCCAGCATTTCCCATCATATTGTTTTTTCAAGTTATCTGAACCTTGTCAGCAAGGCCTCAGGCTAAGGAAGATTACAGTCTGGTGTAGAAACGTAGGTCCAGACAGACTGTGGTCCCTTCAGAGTGGAAGTGGTCCTAAGGAAATAAATACTGTGTCTTCTAGGCCATTGCCTGGAGGCTTGCTGCGAGGATAAACAGTGCTCTGCAAATAGCAACGGGAAGGACAGACTAAAACCCCTGCCTGCAGTGTTAACTACTGTGGGTGGCCAGGAGGATGACAGGACCTCAAAGCTTTCCAGACAGAACTAGATCTAAACCCTAATGAAGAACGTGTATCACTGGTGGTAGGATTTGCATGACAGATGGGAGTATATTAGCACCTGTTTAAAAAGGATGTGGGGGCTGGGGAGATAGCTCCATGGCATAAGTGCCTGCCTGGCAAGTGCAAGGTCGTGAGTTCAAACCCTGGTCCTGCTAAATAAATAAGTAAATAAAATAAAATGGTTGTAAACCCGGTAGGGTGTGGTACACACCTTTAATCCTGACACTCAGGCTGAAGGAGGAGTTCAGAGTCAGCCAGAGTTCACAGCAAGACTATCAAGAAAAAATGTTATGATCTCAAGTAAACCCTGCCAGAAAACTCAGTTGATGCCAGATACTTAAAAAGGTGGCAGTCGCCAACTGTTTATTGTTGGTGCCTGCCATTGTACTTCTAATTCTCCATTGAGCTTTTTACTCCTTTGGGACAGATAGAAGTTAAAAATCAAAGATACAAGGATTCTTTGCATGTTAAATTTTATATCAGATATAATATCCTTAATAATGGCCAATGACTATGCGGAATTGTTGAGTGCTAATCCATCTTTTTAAAAAAACTTTCTATGTCTATTTTTTATTAATAATAATGAGAAATAGCAGTGAGACAGTTTCACAACAGGTTAGTAGAACAGTGATTGACACATTGCATATTGTCTTCATAGTACTTGTTCAGAGTACAAGATGCAGACATGATATCTTGACTAAACACTATTAGTACAAATCTCATTGAACAAAGAGAAAATAGCTATATATATAGTTCAATAGTCCATAATAGTAGTGGGTTATCAATACAACTAGCAATATCAGAGGCTGTTGACTTGAGCCTTTTATAGCTCAGCATATGAAAGTGGCTTTCCTTTTTATACTTTGTGGTTAGACTTATGCTGGGTGGTTAAGACCGCCATGAAGACTCAGGGAGATAACTCCGTAGAATAAGCACTTGCCTGGCAAATGCAAGGTCCTGAGTTCAATCCCTGGTTTTTTTTAAAAAAAAAGACCAGGATAAAAGAGATAAAGCAAGACCTATATAACAATAACAAAAAATGTAACTTTTGTGTCTGACAAGGTCAGTCAAATTCCCTCAGGACTTACTCTGAAACAATGTATAATGGTTTGTATATCTTTTGTCAGTGTCAGCCATCTGGATGAGTCACAGCCATTTCTTGACCAATTTGCTTTCTGTGAAAGCCTGAGAGAAATTTCTCTCTTGGTGACTCTTTAGGCACAGTATAAACTGTTGATCACTTTCCTCTATGACCCCATAATCTCCTTTAACAGGAAATTTGGTACTCTACTGAGTCACAGAATGTTTTTTTTTTTTTTTTTAGAATTTTTTATTTTATTTATTTATTTTTTTCTTGTTTCAGAACCTTTGTTTATTCACTCATTTTTATGGCCGGCTCAGCCCACCCCGAGGGCAGGGCTGGCGCAGCATGTGGTGCTGGGTATCGAACCGCGGTCCCTGAAGCTGCCCAGGCTTTCCCAAGCAGGCGCTTTAGACCACTAAACCATCCCGCTGGGCCACAGAATGTTAACAGTACAGGTTCTCTTATGTCCTGATTCCTCACTGACCTTGAAGGGCTGGGACCAAAATATTGGCTATCCTTGTAACCCTTCTTTTTCTCTAATATTTTGTTCTGCAAACTGAAGTTGTTAACTCTCCATAAGAGAAGCTTAATGATAATATTACCCTATAACATAGGCACTTGAACTTAACATCATTATCTTCCTGAATATCAAATGCCTTGAACATAACATGAAACGGGCATTTTTCCATCAATTGTTGACATTCTAAACTTTAAGTCCCTATAGAATGTAAAAAAAAAAAAAAAATGATTATGCATATTTACACAGAAACTTAGAAATTTTACCATTTACAAAATTGTAACGGTACACTCCTATAGCATTTTTTTCTTCTCTGGTTCTTTTTTTTTTTTTTTGGTCTTTTTAAGACAGGGTCTCATTATGCAATTCAGGCTGGCCTTGAGTTCACTTTTGTAGCCCAGGCTGGTCTGGAACTCAGTGTGATCTTCTTGCCTCAGCCTCCCAAGAGCTGGGATTACATGCATGAGCCACTATGCCCAGCTGATTCTTTTTTATTACCTTTAAAAAAAATTTCCTTGAGAGAGTATAGCAGTGATTGATATGACATTAGAATTATACAAGATGGTTAAAACAGGGGTCCTAGAATCTCCAGCAAGTTTTTTTTTTTAAATTTATTTTATTTTATTTATTTTTTTCTTGTTTCAGAACCTTTATTTGTTTATTCACTCATTTTTATGGCTGGCTCAGCCTGCCCTGAGGGCAGGGCTGGCGCAGCATGTGGTGCTGGGGATCGAACCGCGGTCCCTGAAGCTGCCCAAGCCTTCCCAAGCAGGCGCTTTAGACCACTGAGCCATCCTGCCGGGCCCCTCCAACAAGTTTTTTAAACTAGCAGTTAATTGGTAGAATTCTCACCCTGTCTATATATGCTGATAGCTGTGAACTAAGCACCTACACTAAGGATAGCAAAGTGTAATACTAAAACCATGCTAGGAATACCTGTCATTCTGGTTTCCTAAAGTGCTAACCTGTCTTGAATCAGTACTTTGGAGTGCAGCAACAGGACAGCCAGCCATCTGGATTCGGGTTGCCTGAAGTGCATGTTCCTAGGTGCTGTTCTCTGATTTACATTTGTCCCTCCTTCAGCGCTCAAGTGCTGAAATGTAATCCCCCTTGTGAAGTGTTAATAGGGTGTGAATTTAATCCCACTATGGTGTTTATAGGCAGGGACTTTGGGCAGTGATGAGGATTAGAGTCACCAGGTTGGAGCCTTATGGATTACTGTTTTTATAAAAAGGGAGAGAAATCAGGAGAGATACAGAAAATCCCTGTCTCTTGCCATATGATGCTCTCTGCCACATCAGCAATACCAGACCTATGAGCTAAATTAACTTCATTGTAAAGTCACTCACCCTCTGATACTTCATTATAGTAATGCAAAACTGGAAAAATATAGGGTTTTGTGTAGAGTGTGACAGAGGCCCACAAAACAAGCTCTCTTCTTCATAAGTGACTTTACTGGTGGAGATTCACCACCATGGGTTAAGTGGTATTTAATTTGCAAGGCTGTAAACTTAGATGTGGAGAAAGTACTTTTGTTTCCAACTGCCTTGACTTGAATCTTCCTTTTGCAAACCTCAAGATTTTTATATCATTGTAAGAATTTTACTTCCCAAAGAATTTACAGTTGTAGAAGTAGCTCATGTTGCAGGGCTTGCATTTCTGTGAATATGTCTTTGGGTTATCAGATAGTGGGGTGTCACTGAGTTTCACCCATCTGTTTAGTTGACCTCTAACTCCCGCCAGGTCTGTGGCTTTCTGCCTTTGGTACTGAGATCACAGCTGATAGAATAGAATGCCTCAGCCTTCCCTCTGCAGATGCTGGCATCTTGAGATTACTCTACTTTCATTTTTTCTTTTGGTTCAGTATTCCATGGAGTTTGTATTTATTATGAACTGGAATTAGCTGGAATTCAGTCTATAACCATCTGAATCATGAATTATGGGCATGTGTGTGCAGATGTTTAATATTGAGTGTCTTCTCAAATCAGTCTGATTACTAGGTTCTGTTTCTCTCTCCCTCTCCCTCTCTCCCTCTCTCCCTCTCTCCCCTCTCCCCTTTTTCTCTTTTTTGAGACAGGCTTTCGCTTTATCATTCAGACTGACTTTGAAGTCACTGTGTAGCCTGGGCAGGTCTCAACTTGAGGCATCTCTGCCTCAGCCTCCCAAGTGCAGGGATTATAGACATACACCACACACCCTGCTTTGGGCTTTATTTCTTCCTCTTCCTCCCCTTCCCCTCTCCCTCCCCCCTTTCCCTTTCCTTCCTCTTCCCCTCCCCTCCTTCCTTCATTTTTGCAATACCAGGAATTGAACCGAAGACCTTGTGCTTGCCAGGCATGTGCTTATGCCACTAAGCTATCTCCCTGGCCCTGTTTTTTAATTATAGCAGAGAGAGTTTAACATGTTCAATGCCAATTTTCTTTTTCTTTTTTTGGCTCAGCCCACCTTGCGGGCGGGGCTGGTGCAGCGTATGGTGCAGGGGATCAAACCTGCACACTTCTCTAAGGTGCTTTAGACCACTGAGGTATCTTACCGGCCCTCAAGGCCACTTTTCATAGTCTGAGCAATAGAATTTGATTTGAGTAATTAGTAGGTTTCTTATGTAGCCTAATTAGCATCTCAAGAAATGGAGAGCAATAAACAAAGCCCAGGGATAGCTGTGGTCTATTACTGAAAATCCCAGAAAGCTGGGACTCCAGTGATAGATAGCAGCTTCACCTGCTGGCTACCTGTTGTGTCCTCCCTTGCTTAGAATGTTAACAGTTAACACTGTGTGAACCTAGTGATGAAAAGGTGGAAGTCAATAGAGATTGTGGTCACCTTCTTGACTATGCACATGGTCCTCCTTTACTAAAGTGATTATGCATGAGATTATGTTCACTAGCCTGAAATAAAGCTGAGTTGCTTTTGGAGTTCTTTGCTTGCTGAGGGATGAATCTCAGTCCTCTGAGCTATCTTCATTTCGTCTTCTTGTCGTTTCTTTTGGCACCAACTCAAAATATACAACAGTCTTAAATTACTTAAAAAAGAGAAGGATGCTACAGGTTGGCAGATTGTGGTGGTACATGCCTCTTAATTGTAGCACTCAGGAAGTTGAGGCAGGAGAACCGCTGTGAGTTCCACCTGGATAGAGTACATGATGAATTTAAACCCAGCCTGCACTACCAACCAGGATCCTGTCTCAAAACAAAAAAAAAGAAAACAATAGTGCAGACCAAAATTACCATGAATGTGTATGGAAAAACTATCAACAAATACAATAGAAAGTGTTAGGTGCATGACCAAGTGAGATGTGTTTTAATATAATAATATGGGAGGCTGAGGCTGGAATATTGTCAGCTTAAGGCCAGCCTGGATCATGGTGAGACTCAAAAAGACAATATTTCACCATATCTAGAGACAAGAGAACAAAAGACTTACATTGCCTCAAAAAAATGGGGAAAGCACATTTTATAGAACAAACCCATTATTCATGTATGATAAAGATAGAAGAGAAGTTTCTTAACTTGATAAATTACGAAAGATCCACAGCTGCCTTCATGTGCTTAGCAGTGTGAGAATAATTTACAGGGAAAGTCAGGGCTAAGTCAGAGGTGGACACTCAAGCCACCTCTCTCCAACCAAGAGCTATATGTAAAAATCAGTTGTGTCTCTTTAAATGCTAATGATCCTTCCTTCCGGAACTTCCTGGGCTGCGGGCTTCCAGACATTTTTCCTGGAGCTTGAGCATCTGCTCTTGGATATCAAAGGCAATGGCTAAGGATGTATTTCACATAGCCCGCCAAAAAAAGTTTAAGTCCAAAAACAGAGCAAAACCAGTTACCACTAATCTTAAGAGGGTAAACATTGTGAATGATGAAAAAGTGCGCAGAATGAATAATGCTTTTGTAAACATTCGGAAGGCACTTGCACACTTCTCAAAAAAAGCTGATTCTTGAACCTTGGCGGAAAGAGTGGATTAATCAACCTCATCATGAAAATGAACCAGTTAATGTTGATGAAGCTACAAGTTTAATGGCTCAATTATAATATGCTGGAGAGATGCATCAAATTCAAAACAACTCAATAAAATAAGTATTTTATAGAACTTTATTTAAAAAAAAATGCTAATGAACTGGGAATCAGATTAGTGCCATCTATAATAGCACCAACAAGTTACTTACAGTTCAAACCTTGGGTTGCAAGTAACTTGTTCCCATCACTGAGAAGGCTGAGGCAGGAGGATCACTGTGAATTTATGGCTAGCCTATGCTACATAGTTCAAGACCAGCCTGGACTACCTCACTAGACCCTCTCTTAAAAAGCAAACAAATGAATCCCCAAAACATGCATATAAAACAAAGATACAAAGCTAGGCGTGGTGGCACATGCCTGTAATCTTGGGAGGCTGAGACAGGAGGATCAGTGCAAGTTCGAGGCCAACCTGTGCTACAAAAGCAAGCTCAAGGCCAGCCTGAACTGCATAGCGAGACCCTGTCTCAGAAAGAAAGAAAAAAAACAAACAAAAAACAAAGATACAACTAGATGAGTTACCTTAAAAGGAGGAACCTATTCACCTCACCCTTCCAGGTCCTCTGCTCTAGGAGGGAGGCCACATCCCCAAGCCAACTCTGCCACCTGGAAGCAGGATATCTGCACCAGAAAATCATAACGCTGTGAGAAACAGGCAACACACCTCCATTCTTTGTCTTGGACCAAAGATTTCAGACAAGACACATTGACTTTCTTGCAGAGTATAAGTGGAATTTATCACAAAATGATTGAAACTTCAGATGTGCTAGAGAAATCATCTCTCTTGACTGAGGGCAAAAGTTTGCACTTACATGATTAACTGGCTCTTTTAGGAGCTATCATTTTCTTTTACTCCATTGTTTTTAAGTTGACCAACGTGATCCCTGCTTGTTTCCTAGGTGAATGTTTCCTATTCAGTGTGTTGAGAGACCTCAAGGACTTGCTGGGCCCAGGCTCATGGGCACACACAAAGGATGTCATGCTTCTTTGAGCTGAAGTTTGGAATCACAAGGTTATGTGGACTTTATTCAAAGCCAATGACTAAGAAAACTAAGAATAAAAGCAAAAAACCTCAAGTCGGGCGTGGTGGCACACACCTATAATCCCAGCACTTGGGAGGCTGAGGCAGGAGGGTCAATGTGAGTTCGAGACCAGCCTGGGCCACAATTGTGAGCTCAAGGCCAGCCTGAACTGCATAGCGAGACCCTGTCTCAAAAAGACAAAAAAAAAAGAAAACCTCAAGTCTTTTTTTTTTGAGAAACCCACAGTGCTTTCCAGTGTCCCTAAACTTTCCCCCTAAGAATGTCCACGCCACCTGCAGCCCTGTGCATATCTTCTGGGGCACCAGCCCTCTGCCACAATTCATCCTGCTGCATCCCAACTGCTCTGCTGATTGTATTTCTTTTATTTAAATTTATTTTTGTTTGTTTTGAGAAAGGTCTGTCTGGTAAGTCTCTAACTTCAAGGCCACCCTCCTGCCTGTGTCTTCTAAGTGCTGGGATTACAGATGCTGTCATCATACTTGGCCAGATTGTACTTCTTGAAGTGGCTCCAAATAAAATACTAGTATCCTAATATTTGTCTCAGGGACTGCTTATAGACCCAAGAATCATCTCATTGGCCAAGTCCAAGGTAGCTCTGTGACACTCAGGTCCTTGGGGTTGACATCTTCAAGAAATGCACTTGACAGGGCAGCACCCTCCTGTCTTTCTCCACACTGGCCTGTGATCCTGGGACAAAATTCTAGTTTCTTGCTTGCTTGCTGGCCCAGCCTATCCTGGGGGTGGGGCTGGTGCAGCACGTGATGTCGGGAATCCAACTATGATCCCTGTAGTTGCCTAAGCAGACAGGCACTTTAGGCTGGTGAGATAGGCCAGGCTATCTCACCGGCCCAATTTCTAGGTTCTTATGCATGACAAAAACTGGACATGGCACCCAGTGGTAAGGAAGAAGCAAGATTTAGGTGACAGCACTTTCAGAGTGAGCAGGCTTTCTCTCCAGCGTGACAGAAAACAGCATGAGTGCTGAAGGCAATAGGGATTAAGAATTTAAATTGTAATCCCAGCACTTGGGAGGCTGAAACAGGAGGATCGGTGTGAGTTCAAGACCAGCCGGGGCTACAAAAGTGAGCTCAAGGCCAGTTTGAACTGCATAGCCAAACCCTATCTCAAAAAACAAGCAAACAAAAAATAACCAACTGCCCAGCTAGAGTGCTTCCCATTGGTTTACTTGGTCATGATTGCCAGAGTGATTGATGGGTGCTGAGTCAGGCCATCTCGTCACTGCCTGTCTTTTCCCATAATTTGTTCTGTTCTGATTGTATGTATGAGATGCTGTCCATGTATGTAAACCTTTGGCGAGTTCCTAGGGGAGAAAGACTGCTATAGGTCCTCCCAGAGAATCTAGCTGAGCAGCAGCTTTGGGACATCCTCAGAATTTTATTTTGTTTTGTTTGGTTTTATTTTATTTATTTATTTATTTCATGGCCAACTCAGCCTGCCCTGGGGGTGGGGCTGGAGCAACACATCGTGCTGAGTATCTATCAAACCACCATCCCTGCAGTTGCTTAAGCTTACCTAAGCAAGTGCTTCAGACCACTGAGCCATCTAGCTGGCCCCATTCTTAGAATTTTTGAGAGGGGCCTAGGAGTCTTTGTCCTTATCCTTCCTTCTCTGTAGTAGGCTTGAAGACAAGGTTTGACTCATGGCCATTGCTCAGATTCACATGAGTGGAATGGAGTGGTCCTATAGCCCTAATTGTACTATCTATATGAACCGTAAAAAAGGAGGATGCTATGGCCTATTGGAGCAGGCAGAATTTTGTGACTCAGGGCTCAGTGGAACTGTCACCAGACAGGTTCCTAGGAGGTTCCTAAACTTATCCTAGCTACAAAATTAAGTTGCAATTTCACTGATTCCCACTGTGGAAACAAAAAATTTCAGAACCTATCAGTGAGATGTAAAGAGACATTTATTAGAAATTTATAAAGTAGGGACCCGGCAGGATGGCTCAGTGGTCTAAAGCACCTGCTTGGGAAAGCTTGGGCGGCTTCAGGGACCTCAGTTCGATCCCCAGCACCACATGCTGCGCCAGCCCTGCCCACACAGCGGACTGAGCCAGCCATAAAAATGAGTGAATAAACAAACAAGGGTTCTGAAACAAGAAAAACATACATACATAAATAAATAAATAAATTAATTAATTAATTAAATTTTAAAAAGAAAAGAAAAAGAAAGTTATAAAGTACATACCTAAACATATGGACCCTGGAGAGAGAGGTGCTTTGTGGTCTGGAGTGGGGTATATTTATGGGGCTTGGGATGTCTTCAGGATGGTGATATAGGATGTGGACTCTTGTGGTCTGCCATAATGATGCAGGAAGAAATAACTGATGTGGGGTGGATGACCTCCAATAGGGAACTTTCAAATGATACAGGGAAAACCGAACCCCAACCTGAAAAGTACCTGAGATGAGTTTGTGTTCTCTAAAACTGAAGAATGAATTTTAGGAACAAATGGAGGTAGTGAGCAGAACATATTTATTGAGGGAAAGAAAGCTCCTGTCTGAGAGAGACAGGAAGTGTGTCCCAAGTGGGTGTCCCCGGGAAGCTGTCTCTCCCAGGGACTTTTATAGAGGAAAACCATGTAGTGAGGCGGGTATAAGTTGTGGAGAAGACATGGGAACTGGCTTAGGTGGGCATGAGGTGGGACAAAACTAGGGTCAACCAATGAGATTAAAGCACCATTGCTCAGGAAAAATAGATTAAAATTGGGATCCAATTGGAAGGCAAGTCACGTAGCAAGCGGGCAAGAATACCATCTATTGGGCTTGGGCTCATGACTCTTTCCAGGTTCTTTCAAGATGATTGATACTTATTTAGTTTATCAATCCCTGATGCCCACCCTTAAGGAAGTAATTAGTTGCTTTTGTTGCTCTTGTGTTGAGATCTAGCCCATGACAGAAGAACATCTGTCTCTAGTTGTAAAGTCACCTTGTCTTGAGGCCTGGCCCTGTCTGATTGTCTATAATATTTCTATCTAATTCAGCTGCCTACAACAATATTACCTATTTGATTTTTAATTTTTTTTTTCATTTTATGTATTTGGTACAGGGTCTCACTATGCAGTTAAGATTCCTAGTGATCCTGTTTTTAGCCTCCCAAGCACTGGGATTACACACATGTGCCACCAAGCCCAGACTGGGTTGCTGGCTCAACGCACCCAGGGGGCAGAGCCAGTGTGGAATGCAGGACCAGAAATCAAACCCTGGTCTCTGCACTTACCAAAGCAGGTATTTAATCTGCTGAGCTACCTCACTGGCCCTATGTTACCTATTTGGCATTATGTCAGAATGCAAATAGTTAAATGCATTTGAAATCAAGACTGACTGCCCACTAATGTTATTGCTTGTCTGAGGATTCAGGGGGTGGCACCTGCAGGTGAAAAAGAATGGCTTGGGTCTTGGGAGAAGAGAGAGAGAAAAAAATATTTAAACTGGGTGTGAGTAACTTTGTGTCTTGCAGTTACAGTTTTTCTTAGCATTATAATTTTAAAGATCCAGTTTTCCAAGTCAGGGTGTGGTGATGCATGCCCTAATCACAGCACTCAGGAGGCTGAGGAAGGAGGATTGTTGGGAACTTAAAGCCAGCCTGGACTACAAAGTGAGCTCAAGGTCAGCCTGAGTTGCATAGTGAGACTCTCTCAAAAAGACAAAAAATAAATAAATAAAATAATTCCAATTTTCCTGCAATAATTCCATCTTCCTGCAAATGCTATCAGGTAAGAGTGGACAAGCTATTCCAATTTTCCTTGTCTCCTTTCTATCTGTGCTTATTTCTTCTTGTCTGGGTCTGCAGAGGTGACAGGGTGATGGCCTTAGGGGTGAGGTGGCTTTGGGCTGTCCTACAAGAGCAAAGGTATGTGAAGCAAAGCCAGGTCTCGTCTTGCTGCAGTGACCAGCCAGAATGAATAGGTCAGGACACGGGAACAAGCAGGTCCTTGTCACCTCCAAGGTCCTGCCTGGTTCTGGGCTCTGCCTTCTTGCTACTGCAAGTTTCTCCTTTTTTCAGGCCCACAGACAATGCCTCTGGAAGACACAGCAGCCATCTGCCTGTGGTGTAGGAATTGACCTGGACCTGCCTTTGGTAGACAAGCCTTCCTCCCCTGAGCCCTCAGTAGCCAGTGCAAATTCTTAAGACTCGGCCCACCCACTCTGGATGCTGGGTGTTGATATTTCCGTGTCCCTAAATTATAGCTCTTGTGAGATATTCCTGTTTTTAGAGAGAAATCTTCATTCATAACCTTCTCTGGAAGGTTATGCTGAATGGTGGAGTGCTAGTCTTAGGAGGGGATTTGGAGTGAATGCATCCACAGCTGAGGGGAACCTGAGTTGTGCTTGGAGCTGAAGCCCTGTGGGGACTGCTCTCCAGCTGAGCTGTACCCTGCAGACTTCAGGCAGCCTCTGACCCAGGCAGCACAGCCTCTGGGGAGAAACTTGGAGCTGAAATCTCTGCTGATTAGCCGGCCGAGAGAGGATTGCATGAAAAACACAGAGGAATGTGGACTCTGAAAATAAAGACATTCCAGCTACCTTAGCTCTTCCACTCTTACCTGATAGCATTTACAGGAAGATGCTTCCTTTTTCCTTAAGGTCCCTATTTTCAACTTGTGCCCTACACAGGGGCAAATACACACACACACACACACACACACACACACACACACACACACACACACCCCACACACACTGTTTTTGGGAAAACATCATTAGTAGGTATTTCTCTTGGGGGCAAATGGGTTTTCCCTGGTGAGATAAAAAAAAACATTAAAACATCAGATTTGCTACCTGCTGAAGTGGAAAAGTTTTGTTTGTGCTGCCAACTGAAGCTACTGACTTTATTTAGTTTTTACTTTTTGTTTGTTTTGAAACAAAGGCTCACTACATAGTTTAAACTGGCCTTGAGCCTACCTCATAATGCAGACTGGCTTGGTAACAATCCTTCTGCTTCAGCCTACTCCCAAGTGCTGGGATTGCAAGCATATACCACCAGGCCTGGGTCTTTATTTAGTTTTTATTTTATTTTGGCTGATTTTTCCTGGTGCTGGGAATTGAACTCAGGGCCTTGCTCTCAACTCCTGGGGCCATGTAATTAGCCCCGAAATTGCTTTGAGCTCAAGCACACAAAATAATCTGACACTGGCATTGGAGGAACAGGGAGAACAAATCCCAGTGGTATGGCCACAGGACATTGTATCATCAGAAGGCAAAGGAGGGCCCAGCGGGATGGCTCAGTGGTCTAAACCGCCTGCTTGGGGAAGCTTGGGCGGCTTTAGGGACCCGTTTGATCCCGGCACCACATGCTGCGCCAGCCCTGCCCTTGGGATGGCTGAGCCAGCCATAAAAAAAAAGAATGAATAAACAAACAAAGGTTCTGAAACAAGAAAAAAAAAAAAAAGAAGAAGGCAAAGGAATCCCAAAGCATCTATGGCATCTTTCCTGGTACTCTATCCAACTGCTGGACCCATGCAAGGGCTGGCTACCTGTCCCACCCGACATTCTGACTTTCTGCTCCATGAAGATGAGCCCTCTAGGGTGTTGAGGAGTGGCTCGGTGGTAGAACATTTACCTGGCCTGTTGGAAGCCCCACACCCCCCACCAACAAGGACTAACTGTAAGGGACTATGGTTGAGGACCACTGATTCTCAGTGACTAGTCTTATGTACTTCCCCACACCCATGGAGGAGGCTTGGGACTTTGGTATCATCCTTGTAAGCTTTTCCATTATTTCATTAGGATTGGGTCATCACCAAGACTAAGCCTGCTAACAATAAAGATGCTCCAGGGCCAGGTCCTCCTTAGCTTAAGGTCATCACCACCCTCTTGAGTCATCAGTAGTTCCCTCCTTAATGAATAAATGCGGAGGCTCTGGCTGCCTCATGTCCTTTTGGTTCCTTCTCAGCCAGCAATTGGTCATCCTGGATCCTGCTACACTGCCATTTTGTCTCCCTCCCTCCCTCCCTTCCTTCCTTCCTTCCTTCCTTCCTTCCTTCCTTCCTTCCTTCCTTTCCTGCCTTCCTTCCTCCCTGACTTCCTGCCTGCCTGCCTTCCCTCTCTCCCCTCTCTCCCTCTCTCTCTCCTCCCCTCCCCTTCCCTCCCTCCCTCTTTCCTTCCACCTTGAGCCATTATTACCTTGCAGAAGCTTGGGGCTAGATGGCTTGATTTTCTTAGAAAGAAGTCCACTGTCCACTGTTTAAGGCTTTGGTTCAAAGGCACTGAACTATTCACACATAGTATACTCTCTAAACAAACGATGGAGGCAGAGGCCACTTGGCAGGCCTTGGTGAAGCAATGAAACTTATGGTGTAATACCTAGGTGCAGGCAGCTGAAAGACAAGAAGACTGCCCATGGGGGCTTTTTACAGGGCTTGAAAGAGGTCAAGGGACATCCAGTGAGAAAGTGTACCCTTCCGTGGTCAAATGGCTCTGAATGCCTGGCCTCAGCTGTCCAAATTCTCAGAGTGCCTGGTGCACATGTACGGATGTTATCAGAAGTCCTGGGCCAGGAAAATTCCATGCGTCACCTTAGGTCTTTATGTGTTTGCTGAGAGCTACCTGAACTGAGCTGGGTTTTTATGAGAACAGTACAGCTACTGACTAATTTGAGTGCTCAGACAGTTTTGCCCACTCCCAAAAGCTTTTCAAATATTTATTGTTAAGTGTAACTTTCTTTGTTTTATTTTGTTTATTTATTTATCTGTATTTAGGACAGGGTCTACAGGGTCTCACTACACAGATCAGACTCCTAGTGATTCTCTTGTTTTCAGCCTACCAAGTACTGGGATTACAGGCTTGCACCACCACAGCCAGTCTCAATTGCCGTCTCAGGGTTACCTGAGGGAAAGGCCAGTCCGGCTTGTGGGGGATGAAACCCTGGGCCCTGCATCTGCCTAAGCAGGCACTATAGTCTGCTAAGCCACCTGGCGGATGATAGGTTCTGGCCCTAGTATGAATTGCTAAAATCATCATGATGGCTGAAGCCCTTAAAAAAAAAGCCTGTCTTCCCAGGACCACCTCCTCTCTTCAACTCAGCCCAAGGTATAATTTCCTTCTACCTTTCCTGCTGCCTCAGGGAAGACTCCCAGTCAGCTCCCTCAGGTATATCTAAACATCCTCCTCAAACTCCACCCCTCGCAAAAGGCCATAAAGCCTCCTTTTGTTACAATCTAGAGAATTCCTTATCCTTCCTCATGTTCTCTTTGTCCTCAAAGAAAGTAAAGCCCCTTTCTTTCCCTTTTTCCTTTTGCCTGTTTCTCTGCTGCACCATGCACGCACCATACATCTGAAAGGAACTTATCAGCAGGCCCTTATTTGTTTTATTTATTTTTTAATGAAGTGTAACTTTCTTAAACTTTTTTTAAAAAATGTGTTTAGTACAGGGTCTTACAGATCAAACTCATAGTTATCCTGTTTTCTGCAAGTCTAGCCATCAGGTAAAGTAATGCCATATTAATATGATAAGCTATAAAAGGCTCACATCAACAACTTCTGACAATACCAGCTGTGCTGATAACTTACTACTGTTATGGGCTATTGGACTATATAGGGTATATAACTGAATTCAAGTACCCACAATCCTTAGACTAGCATCAAGTATGCAAAGGTCATTTAAAAACTTCTCCAAATACAGCTTCTCTAACTGCAGTGGAACACTCATCTTGGACAAGACAAAACAAAACAAAAAAAGGGGATATTTTGGAAATCACAGAAGCTAGGAAATTGATCAAATATGTGGGACCAGGCCTCAGTGCCTAAAGTGAACAAGCTACCTCAATTCTGGGATAAACATCCTGTCTGGTTAAGGTCAGCTATTAGTTGCTAGGCAACCTTATGTCACATGTTACTAACTTTGCAAAACTATAAAGGATTATTCTCTTGTGTGTTACATTAGTCTTGCCTATCAGGCAGACCAGCAACCACCTAGCCCAGTTTTTGTCTTCTTGTCTGTTTCTTATTCCTGCCACCATTTCCCTCCAGGTAGAACCAATTGCAGTGAGACCAACAGATCCCTACACCCAAGTTCTGGGATTACAGGTGCATACCACCACGCTGCGTCTCAGTTGCCATCTCAGGCTACCCTGGTGGCAGGGCTGGCACACACACCAGGGATTGAACTCTGATCCCTGTGTCTGCCTAAGCAGGCACTTTAATCTGCTAAGCTATCTATCTAGTCGGCCCTTGAGCTATCTGACTGGCCCTTCTTACACTGTTTTGTCTCCTTTATTAACCTTGTCCTACTGCCTTCTGAAGTTCAGCTGTGTTTGTCCTTCTTCTTATTAACTGTTTAGCCAATCTCTACTGTGGTCCTCTTTCTACTTCTTTTGAGTTTGCTTTCTTGTTTGAATATTAAAGTTATCAACGTTCAATCATTGTATTTGAGTACGTGAGTTTAAGGGTATGAACTTCCACTGAAAATAGTGTTAAGAACATCACACATATTTTTTTTTTAAATTTTTATTTATTTATTTATTGTTTCAGAACCTTTGTTTGTTTATTCACTCATTTTCATGGCCGGCTCAGCCCGCCCCAAGGGCAGGGCTGGCACAGCATGTGGTGCCGGGGATCGAACTGCGGTCCCTGAAGCCGCCCAAGCTTCCCCAAGCAGGCGCTTTAGATCACTGAGCCATCCCGCCGGGCCCCACATCACACATATTTTGATGGGAAGTTTTGGTTAGTTTTAAGATATGCTGTGATTGTTTTCAAATTATAGATTCTTTTTACTTGGATGTCAAAGAACAAAATTTCAACAAGTTGAGATCTAAAGATCTAACTGGGATGAGGGTCTGGGGAGACAGCTCCATGGCACGAGTGCCTGCCTGGCAAGTGCAAGGTCGTGAGTGCAAACCCCAGTCCTGAAAAAAAAAAAAAAAAAAAAAAAGATCTAACTGGGGAAGCCAGGTATGGTGGCACATGCCTATAATTCAGCACTTGAGAGGCTGAGGCAGGAGGGTCAATGCAAGTTCAAAACCAGTTTGGGCTACAAAAGTGAGCTCAAGGCCAGCCTGAACTGCATAAGGAGACCCTATCTCCAAAAGCAAAAAAAAAAAAAAAAATCTAACTGGGGAATTGGGGATGTTACTTGGTGGTAGATCAAATCCTTAGCACCACGAACAAAAAGAATTAATTTGTTTTTTGTCTAGGAATCAGACAGATCCTGTGCATCAAACAGAAGTTCTGCCTGGCATGGCAGAGCTGTCTGGTATGTCGAGTAACTTGAACAGGGACAAAAACAGTACAGTGCCAGAGTCAGGCTACTTAGGATAACCTTCCCACATAGGTTAAAGCACTTACTCATATGCCAGCTCAGGTTGACTGGTCCCATTGGTTTACTTGCCGTAAATTTCCTGTTATTTTGTTTTGTTTTTGGTTTTTTTTGTTTTTTTGTTTTTTTGTTTGTTTGTTTGTTTGTTTGTTTGTTTTAAACTGGTCCATTTGGCCCGTGTCCCAGTTTAGGTTGATTACATTATCATCTAGCATGGATAAGTCCACTGTGGTCTGGTCTGCCCAGCAGCACAGTAAGCTAATATGAAAATAGATTCCTCCCAGGAACTTATCATGTGCCTTACTTATAAAGTTGTTTCAGTATTCACTGTAGATCTCAGATACCTTACTGGTCTCTATTTTTGTCCTACTGCAATTGGGGGAGGTACTCTGTTTAAACTCACTTATGTAATACTTGGTTACTAAAATTTAGTGGATAAGCTGATAGCTGGTCATTAAAAATGTTTCAAGAGATTATGAAATAGGAAGAAACTTCTCAGTTGGAAGAAGAACTAGAAGAGGGAGGGAAATGAAGAGTAAAGAAAAGCACACAAGAAAAGAAGGAAAAGTGGAAACAAAGCTAGAACTAGAATCACAGGGCGCATTGCAGCACGTTGTGTATCTGTTAGAGAGGAAGGAAGTGATAAACATATGATCAGAGTGGTCTCTGTTCTTGTCCAATGTGCCTGAGGTGTCTCTGGCAGCCCTTCGCATCTCTTGCCCCTTCCCTGCCCCTTCACTCCTTCTGTACCCGTCACACTGCCTGGCCACACACCACCAGCTGTGTCACCTTGGGACCCTTGCAATGCTCCCAGCCCAGCAGGCTGACTCTGCCTTTGCCCTTGCTCTAGTCCTCTGGCTGACTTGCTCCTTATGCTCCAGGGGAGCTGGCTAACATAATTGCACAGGTGTCACCTGCACACATCTCTTACACCTGAGGTACGAGGTTTGCAGGCACCTGCATCCATCCTCCCAGGGTGTGGGAGCTTCCTGAGAGAGGGCTGGGGCTTGGCTCCCATGGCTGGGGACAGAGCCTCCAGTGAGGAATGAAATCCCCATTGCTACTCCCAGGGCTCAGCACAGAGCAGCAGTGGAGTGGAGGAAAAGCGTAGCTCACCTCAGGCCAGCCACTACTTTCTGGAACTGTCCATTGGGAAACTCCTTTTTTGTTTTCTTTTATTATTATTATTATTTTTTAATTTATTTACTTATTTCTGTCTTTTTGAGACAGGGTCTCACTATGCAGTTCAAGCTGGCCTTGAGCTCACTTTTGTAGCCCAGGCTGGTCTTGAACTCACATCAATCCTCTTGCCTCAGCCTCCCAACTGCTGGGATTATAGGTACCACCACACCTAGCTCTAGGGAAACTCCTTTTTTCATTTGACATGATAGCAGTTAGGAAGCAGTGGCCTGTGGTTGTGATCTCAGAAACAGCCCCAGGTATGAGGTCTGGATGAGAGTTTTCTGCTCCCCACTAGGATTAGTGCTAGAATTACACTCTCAACTCTGGTCTCCAGGGAAACCAGACACAGCCTCTGTGACCAGACAGTCCCCCCACATGGTCTACTTTACTTCGGCTACCAACACAATGACCCCCCAAATCACCTTTTTCCCCAAATTTATACTCATTCCCTTAAGATACACAAGATTTCCTGGGTGAGAGTCCAAAGACACCACGGATCACCTGGAATGGCCCCAGTCTCACCTTACAGGTCATCTCCCAGTGAGGCTTCAGAATATACCTCAACAGCATCTGGCTGGCCAGCCCTGGCTTATTTGTCTCCTCGTCACACCATGAACCCAATCCTGCTGACCCCAAGAGAGAAGAGCTTGGTGTGGGCATGTCACAATAAACTCATGATATGTGGCCCTAAGGTCTGGTTTCTGTCACTTGGTTTTAAATGTCCACCCTGGAACATGCATCTGTATTTTATTCTTTTCTATGGCCAAGTGCTATTACATAGTATGATATATCACTTCTGGTTTATGCATTCACCAACTGATGGGCATGTGGCTTGCTTCTAGTTATCAGTTCTTACAAGCAATGCTGCAATGAACACTGCACATTTTTGTGTGGACATGCCTTTCATGAGTCAAATTATTTGCTTGGCCACACGTATTTAACATTTTGAGAAACCACCAAACTCTTCTATGAAGGCTGTCTCACTTTATATTCTCACCAGCTGTGTGAGCAGGTTCCAGGACCTAAATGACTCCAGTATTTACGGTAGTCCAGTGGTTCTTAACCTGTGGGTCACGATCTGGCGTGGGTCGAATGACCAAAACACAGGGGTCACCTAAAGCCATCAGAAATCATAACTGTAGGAAAATTACAATTTTGAAGTAGCCACCAAAATTATTTTTTGGTTTGGGGTCACTGTAACATGAGGGACTGTATTGCAGGATCACAGCATTAGAAAGGTTGAGAACCACTGCAGTAGACCTTTATCATTATTATGATTATTTTTAAAGAGTCACTCTAGAAGACAGGAATGTGAATAATTTTTCTCTCAGTACTGGGAATTGAACCTAGTACCTTCACTCTGAGTTATGTCATTAGTTTTTTTTTTTTTTTTTTCCTTGAGACAGGGTCTTGCTAAGTCATTAAGTCTGGGCTTCAACTTTCATTCCACCTCAGAGTGCTAGGATTACAAGTGTGTGGCACCAAGCATACTTTTCTTTTGTGTTTTTTTCTTTGTATTCTCTCCCTCCCTCCCTCCTCACTCCCTGTCCTCCTCTCCCTCCCTCTGGTCTAAAGATGCCCTCCCCCATCTCTGTCTCTCTCTCTCTCTTGCTCTCAGAGTAAATATGTTTCTCCCCCTCATTATCATACTAATTTTTAAATCCCTTGAATGACACAATCATAAAATGATGCTAAGATTTGAAAAGCAAAGACAGAGTAGGTAATTGAAGAAGATTCACCCTTCTCATCTCTAGGATTGTGGTAAGATTTTTACCAGCTCCTGCCTCTATTTTCCTATCTATAAAATGGAAATAGTAAGGTTAGATAATTTAATGATACTTGTAAAGTGTCTAGTAAGCACCCAGCAGGTAGCAAGCTATTGTTTCATTATTAGCTATGAAATCATGCTACAGAGCTCCTATTAGCAAGACTTAATCTGTTACAGTAAATTAGAGACCATAGTGGCCCATTTGCTATGCTGCAATGTAATCCAGTGATTGACATCCCAATAATAATCTCCAAAAAACAGCTGACCAGGAGCAGGATCCCCATCCAAGGCCCTCATATGTATGTGACTTGGCCTCAGTTGTGGCCATGCAGTCTCCCATCTGCTGGTCTGGGCAGCCAGGCCTGTTCTCAGTCGCACCCTCTTCAAAGTCCTGGTGCACTCACTCTGGTTTAGCTGTGCATGGGAGGCTGAGATGAGGCTGACAAGAAGGTTTATAAAGTGAGGGGTTTTCCACTCCTAGGAATAAATAAGTGACCTATGGGCACAGTTGAAATAATGAGCCACCAGATAAAGGTGTTTCCACACCAGAGCTAAGATATGTAGCTATTTAAATTTAATAAACTAACTTAAAACTTCAGACCTTCCATCTCATGCACTACATTTTAAGTGTGGGAAGTCACGTCGGGCTCTGGACAGCACAGAATACTCCCTCCTGCCCAGGAAGCTTCACTGGATAGCTGGCCTTAGATCCTTCCTGCATATTGAGTTTTTTATTCAACCCTACAATTGTCTGTCTCTGGAATCGAGGAGAGTGATGTTTTATTTCCAAGAGGTCAATGTAAATGCTATAGGCTTGATTATGGGACACACCATGCAACAGTCACCATCTCTGGTGTCCTCCTAAACCCCAGCTCTTGCTATGACATGGAGAATGACCTGAGCTCCCATTTCAGGGATAGGTCATTCCTGCTGTCTTCTGCTGCAGTGACTTTCCACATGCCTTCTCATTCCCTACTAACTTCTATTTGCAGAAATCCTGTAATATTTCCACTCCAGTGCTTACAGGATCCTGCTTCTCAACCCACCTCATTGGGATTGAATATATTGTCCAATGAGAGACCAAATTAAAAGGAATTACAGAACTTTTTATTAATTAGCCAGTAGCCTATGTGCTTCCCACCCCATCTGGGAAGACACAAAGGCCCAGTTCTTTACTCCCTACCTGCTTTTATAGTCTCTTTGGTGCTATGGCAACTGGGCAGGAATGTAGTGCCCCTATATTCTATAGGTGTGGGGTCAGGGCAGGAATGTGATACCTCCTATATCATATAGGTGCAAGGTCTTGGCCAGAGGGATTTATAGCTAAGCATGGGCAAACAGTGCATATCTGATTGCTCTAAATGAGTCCTATATCCTCCTTATCTCCTATATGTTTGTGAAGTTCTAACAGGGCAGGGGAAGGAATGAAGAATGGAGTGATTTAGGTGAGGTTGCTTCTATGTAAATACTTCAGGCAAGGGTTAATTCTCATGCCTTGCACCATCACAATGCACACGCACTGGAATCGCAGTTTAAAAATCACTCATGAAGCTGCTTGCAGTATTGCCTGTGACTATTCATGTTGCCTTCAGCATTTTTCAGTTGCAGGAACAGATGTCAATCCTGAAGGTCTTTGACCTAAACACATTTGGCAGATGGATTGTAACCCACCTCTCCTTTGGACATCTTTCATATGTACACAGATGTACCTATTGATACTTATTCTCACTTCCTGGTTGCCACAAGTAGAACAAGAGAAGCTAAGAAAGATGTAATTCAACATCTGCATTGCTTTTCTATTTATTTATTTATTTATTTATTTATTGTTTCAGAACCTTTATTTGTTTATTCACTCATTTTTATGGCCGGCTCAGCCCGCCCTGAGGGCAGAGCTGGTGCAGCATGTGGTGCCGGGGATCGAACCGTGGTCCCTGAAGCTGCCCAAGCTTTCCCAAGCAGGTGCTTTAGACCACTGAGCCATCCCGCCGGGCCCCTGCATTGCTTTTCAATACTGGACATTCCCTCCATTATTAAGACTGATAATGCTCCGGCTTATACATCCCAAGCTTTTCAGCATTTCTGTTCCTAATTCACTTTCTCACAGGTACCCCATATAACCCTCAGGGGCAAGCCACTATAGAGCACATCAAGTGCTAAAAATTCAAATACAAAAAATAAAAAAGGGTGGGCCAACAAGATCGCTCAGTGGTCTAAAGTGCCTGCTTAGTCAACCTCAGGGACCGTGGTTCAATCCCTGACACCACATGCTGCGTTAGCCCCAACCTCAAAGCAGGCTGAGCCAGTTGTAATATTAAAAAAAAAGTCAAAAAATAAATAAAAGGGTGAGTTTACCCATAGCTCTCCTTAATCATTTTGAAATCATACACTCTTCACAATTTTTTAAATTTGGATTCTGCTGGTCTCCAGCTCAAAGCCATTGAGAATGATGGGCCACCCACCATCCCATGGTTAAATGGAAGGATTCTCTTATGCTGGCCCCCTCCTGACATGGGGTAGGGGTTATGCTTGTGTTTTTTTCCCCAGGATGTGTAGTCTCCCATTTGGATCCCTGAATGTCTGATCCATCATTATGGACCACACCAGTTCACTGATGCCGGAGCAAGCACTGATTCCTCAACCACAGGGGCCGGAGATAACTCAAGAGACTGATACCACCCATGCAGCAGCTAAATATTCAGCAGGAGCAGGGATTCCACCTTGCGCACAGCACCAAAAGAAACAAACCTTCCACTTAGGGTCAACTTAAATCATTTGCTAATGCAGCTCAACAAATGCTCCTGCAGCAGGGGGTCCCTCTGATTCCCCAAACCCTTTTTGTGGCTATGATGGCCATAATTACTTGTCAGGCTGGTGATATCCAGCCTCCTATTGGGCTTACATTCCTGATCTACCCTTTTTACAACCTGCACGCTGGGAAGATAATGATATTCCAGTCTTTACTAACCACTCTGAATTGCTTGGTGGAAATACTAACAATCATGTCCTTTTTACCTCTATTACTTATCACTGTGAAGGTATCACTGCTTCTTCCCCCTGTGCTTCACCATGGGAGGAACCCCAGCCGAGCCCGGATGCATGGATCTTTTCATGCGGCTGCACATGACTGACCCTCCCAGCACTGCTAATCGAGGTGAACACTGATCATAGTCTTTGAACATGGTGAACATGGTGAGTATTGCTGAACCTGATTATGGAATTTCTTGCCTTGGGTCTTCCAAGACTCCTCTATCCACTGCCAGACCTTGTCCTCCTCCAAATCACCAGAACTGAGTTGGTATCAATGAGACCAAGGGATTTCCTGTTTGGATTCAATGTATGTTTCCTTATGGAATCAATCATGCTCTCTCTACTTTTTCTGAAATCACCACAGATTGATCTGTCCCTTATCCTGCTGACAAGGGCCTTACCTTGAGAGCACTTCCTCGTGGAGACTTAGCCTTCCTTGCTGGAAGAGCTACACAAAATTTATCTAAGGTGATGTTTTGGTACTCTGGGGGATGGACCACTGGGGTGTTTGCTAAGGGATATTGAAAACAACATGCTCAATTATAGCTGTGGCAGCTTATGGCTGCTATAGGACCTATCAAAGTTAAAAGGTCTTTCAGTCCTAAGACTGAGATCTTTTATGTTACTGCTAGTGTTCAGTTTCTTTATGTATTGCTTCATGACCACAACTTGATATTCTTGGACAACTAGATATTGTACACTTAACTAGTGTATCAAAACACATATTTTATATTGTGTTCAAATTGAACCCTGACTAATTATATTTGTAGGATGAACTTAGATGAGACTGTGTTAGTGTCACAACCACCTGCTTTGTTATGACTCCTGATAAAATGTCTGGACCCTGGTATGATAGTCAGCTTTAGAAGAGATTATTCAAGCTCTCTCCAGGAAAAAAGCACTTTATTGGTGCATTCACTGCAGGTGTAGCTGTTTTTATTGCCATTATTGGGGCCATGGCTGCTGCAACCACTGCCTTAGTACAAGGAGTTCAGATTGCAAATTATGTAGATCTATTAACAAAAATATTGCACTTGCCTTAGGAGCTCAGGAATGACTTGACAGGAAGCTGGGGTCCAAAGTGAATGCTTTGGAAGAGATAGTTATCATGATGGAAAATAAAATCATTAGCTTAAAGGTTAGGCTGCTCTTGAGGTGCCATGCTGATTATCAGTGGATCTGTGTAATTCTAAAGCAATATAATGATACAGTACATTCCTGGGAACGTGTCCAGAGACACCTTATGGGCATTTGGAATGACAGTGACATAAGTTTAGACTTGGCCTCCTTACATCAGGAAATACAAGACATCTCTCATTCAGGCAGTGCTCTCCTTCCCTCTTCAGAGGTAGCCTTTAATGTTTTATCCAAATTTAAAAAAAAATTGCACAAACACATAAGCTTACAACCTTTATATATAGTGCCAGTTTAGTAGGAATTATAATTGTTTTATTGGTTACCTTTTTTCCAGTCCTCTGCAGATTCCTCTTCTAAGGACTTAGGGAAAATTCAAGTAGAAATTGGGGTCTTAAAATTAAAAAAAAATTTAAAAAGGGGGAGATGTGAAGAGCCATCCAACACTTGACCTCTGATAAAGTCACACCAAGTTTGGAGAATCTGTAGAGCAGAGCTTCCTATGGATGTGTCTCCAGAGACTCCCTGGGAATTGTTGGGCTTGTGATTCCCATGAAAGAGAGCACAAAATTAATCACCTAGCATTTTAGCATAACTTCAGTAAATGCAGAAAGTTCTTACAGAGGTTGACTCCTTGCCTCCTACCTTGTAAGCCTGCAGAAAGGGACAAGCCTAATCCAAGAACATTCAACAATAATAAGGAAGTTTAGAGTCAAGATCTTGACGCATTGGGAAAGTACCCTGGAGAGGTGAGAGTTTCAGTAGGGCAGAAATAGAACAGAAAAAACAGTGGTTGATTAAGTTTCCATGACTGCTCTTAGTTTATACTGTATACTGATATTAATCAAAATTTAAACCATGTATTGCTTATACATGAAAACCACATCTGTTAATCTTATATAAAGAAAGCTTATGTAATCACTCATGTATAAGGGAAGGCTACTGATTTTGCTCTGAGTTGAAGAGACACACTCTTCTTCTCTCCTAACCCCACTATATTTCCCTGAGTCTTTCTTTTCCACTTCCCGCTTTCCTCTCTCCTCAGGTTGTTCCCTGGAAACTGAGGCTGGAACT
>PVJA010025637.1:0-30508 GCA_004027025.1 Myocastor coypus
CCTCCGCCTCCCAAGTGCTGGGATTACAGGCGAGACTTTTATTTTTGATTGTGTCTTACTAAGTCGTGCAGGCTGATGTCAAACTGTGATTCCTTGTCTCAGTTGCCTGCATGTCTGAGAATACAGGTATGTATCATTACTCAGCTCATGTACTTGCCTTTCTTAAAGACAACCAGTCATGAAACATTACCAATGCATCCATCCTTGGTTTACCCATAATTCATCACATCATATCTAAGGTCTACTGATTTTCTCCCATAAACTCTTCTGGCCTTATTTAATCAGTCTAGTCAATGGGAAAGAGCAACAAGATAATCTGAAGGGTCTCACTCTTCTCTCGTTCCTGAGACAAATACCTGACACCCCAAATTAAAGAAGGAAAGGTTTATTTAGCTCACAGTTGCTGGAGGCAACAGTCCATGCTCAGCTGGCTCCAAGGCAGCAAGGCACATGGCAGAGAGCAACCTCTACCAGCAACCTGGTAGAGGCAAAGAGAGCAAAGGGAGTGGCAGCGACTCAGGCAGCTAGCTGGCCTCTCTCCTCTCCTTACAATGTAATACAAATTACCTGCCCCAGGTGTTGCACCCACACCCATTCATAATTAGTAACAAACTCTGGAGCCACTCCATGACTGCGTGAGGCTTTCTGGAGGGAGCACCGTCACACAGCCTAACACGGAGAGACACACTGAGGAGGACATGGAGTAACAAGGAGAAGGAAGCCACTTTGCTGCTTTTGCAGTGACCAGAGTTTTAAGTTTTACTGTGCAGAAACTGTCAAGAGCGCGCAATCACTCTCCACGGTTCCACAGAATCACGTCAGACTTCCTTTTAGAAAACTCTTGTTCTGATTGAGAAACTTCCTTCAGAGAGCAAAGAATCAAGATGAACAGAAAATAACGTATCCAGGACACTGCATTTTCACCTTCATACCCTTGTAAGTAGCGCTCCCTTGGCAAAATATACTTCATATTGTTCTGCTCTGCATTTTTAAAGAAGAGAGTAGCTTATTTATTTTATTTTTTAAGGTATTGAGTGCAGGGTCTCACTACACAGCTCTGTAGCGATCTTCCTGTTTTCAGTCCCACCCCCCAGCGCTGGGATTACAGGGAAGTGCCACCATGCCTGGTCTTGGTGGCCCACTCTAACCCCCTGGGGGAAGGCTCACACAGTGGATCTAGCCCAGGTCCTTGTATTTGCGGCAATAAGTAGTATTTTAAATTATAATTCCAAATAGTAACCTAGCTTTACAATCAGAAAAGAGTTTATGTTGTTATACTCATCTTAGCGAAAATTCTCCAATGAAAAACAGAAAATTCAAATTATTTAGAAGTAAATCATGAGTGATATGCTAGACTCTTTTAAATGAGTAGCCAGGATTTTTAAAACAAAAGTTTATTTTATCACAGAATGTGCATTGTATTATGGAGCCCCGGACCAGTTCTAGGTTATGTGAAATTAAGACACTTGGTAAATAGCAAAACCGACAGGGCATCACGTTCCCTGTACCAATGAAAAAGTGCTCAAGTAAAACATGTTCTCTTTGAACCAATTAAAAAAAAGGGAACTTTACTAACAATATTTTTGTTATCAAGAATGGAGAGTTGAGCCCAGGAAAAATCTGAGCATACTGACTCCATTAAAACACCCTGATGGGCTCCACACCCCTTGGCTGCTCACCCACAATCTCCATTCTTTCCTGCACCTACTATCCAACCTTAGGTCTCCCCACTTCTTTAGGCAGTCATTCTCCCCTGGATTTTCAAAGTACACATTAGTAATTTATAGCTTTTACTGTCAATCTATGTCAATCTAATTCTCAGGCATGGTCTGCAAGAAAGTAGAGTCCCTTCCCTACACCCGAAACATTTAAAAATAGTATCTTAAAGATTCCTCCTTGATCAAGAACTTTATCTCGAGCTAGAATGAATTCTTTATAGTGAAAATAGGTCTATATTAAGATTAACTACTTTTAAATAGTTTCTGATTACCCTTAATGGTGAAAAGTGAAACCTCATATAAATGGTAATTGAAAATAGCCTCAAAGTATCCATATTTCCTTTGATTAGTGCTAATGACCCAAAGGTTCTTTTCCTTTCACTAAGGAAGATAATTTTCCTGAGGAACTAATGAGTCTTTTCGTCAGTTTGGGGGATATGTATAAAGTTCCCTGGAAACACTCTTTAAGTAGTCATCCATAGCCACCCCAGTGTGTCAGAGACCTATACAACATATTATCTCCTCCTTCCCAGTTTCCCCTTAGTGAACAACAGGGAAAGAAACCAGGTTGACCCTGAAAGAGCTCAGATTTTCAACTCAATTTCACAACTAAAATTCTTCTTAAGCATAATCAGGAGAGGTCTCATCTGAAAAAATAACGCAAGGCTTATCACTTCCTGATGAAGACTGTTAGCAAGATTTTTCTCGTCTTTAGGTTTCTAACACTCTATCAAATTCCCAAGAATTACAAAGGAAGGAAAGTTTATCTTGGCTCAAGCCTTCAGTGGTTTCAGTCCATAATCAGCTGGCTTAAAATTCTTCTCTTTCCTACTTGCCCTGGGATGGAAGGATCCGAGGGAAGGGCCTGGCAGAGAAAGCTGCTCATCTCTCGGCAGCGAGCGAGTGGCACGGAGTCTCCAGCACACCCATAAGGCCATGCTCCATGTAGTAGCCTTCATCTAAAGAGAATTTCCTTTGAAGTTTCCATCATTTTCTGACAGCAGCATCAGCTGGGCACCAAACCCTCATCACAGGAGGCTCTGAGTGACACTCCAGTTGCCTCCTGCCTCGTGTGGTCAGTAAAGTCACATAAGCTACAGAACTGAACACAAAAGCCCATCGATGTGTCTGAGGACCCACGGGAAGTACCAAGGTCCTGCAGAGCAGGAGCGTGCTATGAGGAGCGGTGATAACGCACACAGGCAGCTCTTCTGGCTCAAACTCCCTTCCTGAAAGATGAACAAATCTCCACACCTACTGTCGTGGCTTTCGCGACCCTTGCATTTCCTAGTCAGCCAGAGGAGAAGAACTGCTAACTCATGAAGCAATATTTAAAGAATTGAACATGTTAGGAAGTACACTATAGAAAATACTATTTCCCACTGCAGGAGAAAATCCCAGTTATTTTGAACAAGAAAATCATAAAAATCAAAATAAAGAAATAACAGAATGTATGAGGCCACCGAGATTCTCTTAAAACAACCATGCACCAATAGGAAAAAGGAAAGAGGAGCCAGTCTCTCGAAGGTCCAGCAACCCACTTGGCCATCAGGTGACTGTTCCAGGGCTGCTGCTTCATTCTCTCTACATGCACTCTTAGACCCGGAAGTGACAAAGATCTGAGGTCTAGCAGCTCCTTCCAGCACCTACATCTGTTTGTGATGTAGTCATATTTCCGTCAAAGTTCCTTCATCTCAGTGCTGTGTGCTAGTGTCTATAGTAGGCTTCTACTTCTGATAAAGGAGAATAAGAGTAGTTTTTCAACATAAGCAAGAAACATGCTTATGACCTACTATTCTTATATAGTTCTAAATCATTTGGTTGAAGAGCTCATTGTGCAGAATTTACGTGGGTAAATTCTGAACATTGACCAAACCCTTGTCTATTCAAAGCAGCACAGTCTTGCTCTAACCAAACAAAATGCACCAAGTCACAGAGAGATGGGAAGAGTATTTTTCTACCCTTGAAGATGGCATGTAGTTAATTTAGTTCTCATGGATTATGGTAGTTATCCCCCCAAAGCCTCACATAGTCATTGGGGCTTGATTCTAGAGTTTGTGATTAATTCATGATCCAAGGCTGGGATTATGGGGCCTGGGTACTGCTGGAATTAGGGTTGTGAGTGCTACACCCAATCCAGGGCAGATAGGCTGAAGGCAACATAAAGAAGAGAGAGGCTTGCCTCTGCCGTTGCTGCTGCTACCCCTCCGATTTGCTGTTGCTGTTTTGCTGTTTACTGCTGCTCTCTGCCCCAGGCCACTATGCCTTGGAGCCAGATGCATATGGACTGAAACCTCCACTAACTCTAAGCTAAATAAACCTTTCCTTCCTTCATTCTGGATGTTCAGTATTTTGTTCCAGCAATGAGAGAAGAGTAACTGAGGCAATATTATTAAGAAAAAATTATATAGTAAGAACCTAATGGAAAGGAGAGACAAGAGGAAGTGCCACCATGATGAAACGTTGTAACTTCTGTAATCTAGGACTTCCTCACTGATTCTAACTAGTCAAGCATATAAATGATCAAAGGGGAAATGCTTCATGGATGTAGGTTCTTTTAAACAAAGGTAGCTTGCAACACAGATTTCCAGGTTAAAATCTGACTCCTTTATTTCTTTATAAACATTAAAAAAAAAAAAAAACAGCATCAAATTCAGGGCTTCATGCTTCCACTGAGCCATATCCCTGGCCCTAATTCCTTTATTTCCATAGCATCTTTAAAGATCTTGATGAAAGCATGAAAATATGCATAATTAAGGAAGAAATCTTTCTTTATGCTAATGAATAAAGTAAGTGCCTTCACTTTAGAGATTGGGACTTCTACAAAATTGTCCCACTCTTTCACAGCCAGCCACCCCCCTCGACCAACACACACACACACACACACACACTACACAAAAGTGGAAGGAGAAGGAGTCTCACCTGAGCACCTGTGAATTCCTGTGCTGGAATTTTTAGTATTTTACACACACACACACACAAAAAAAAAAAAAAAAAGTTTGGTCACTTTGAAAGTTCATTAAATGCAATCCTATTTAAAGCAACAGAGAAATTAAACTTTGTGTGCTCATTGCGAAGCTTGCAACATTTGACAAATTGTAATTCTGTTCTTTGCAAACTTCTAAACACTTCCTACTAAGTGACAACAAGCTTCACCAAGTTTCCACAACCCTTCTGCAGCTTCTTCATCTCACTATAAAGAACAGATGCCTTCTAGGGGTTGCTGTGAGCTCTTCTGTTCTCTGTACAATATGCACACGTACAGAAAAGAACTCGCATTTGATAAAATGTGATAGTCGAGGCCTCCAGAAAGCCTCAGCCGTGAGCGTGCAGCTCCAACAGCTGGTCCCAAGCAAGGGCTCTCTGTCACTCATGAGAAGATATGACAGACTTGTCACTCTGCGGCCAAAGCAATAAAATTTACGGTTTCAGAGAATCACATTAATAATGAAATAATTTATGTTATTAAAATATATAAGGACTCTCCAATTTGTTTTCTAACAAGTTTAATGAGCATGAATGTATATTGTCATAGTTCCTATTAGAAAACGTGAAAAAGATAAAGTAAATAAATATAATTTTAGCTGTTTTCATGTGAATCATTAGGACAAAAAACGTACTCCTGACACTGCTTCTTCCCAAGAACATTAATGACAATAAATTCAAGTCAGAATGTGCACGTGCATCCTGGGAAATTCACTAGCTCTACAACAAAATTGCTTTGTAAGATCATGGTTTTTGTTAACTCAGTCACCTAATATAAACTTACAGAATTTTTCCCAGTGTGTATATGTATTTCACAGGTATTCAAATGGATTCATGATTGTGTAACTGAAAATTTTAGCACTACAAAATCTTTCAGAAGGTTAATTTTATTCAGCAGTGCAAAACTCCTCCCATAAGTAAGCTTTATTTAATTTTTACATACTAACCTGCCATTCAGATTTGTCTGCACTAATGATTAGAACTAGGAATTTTTACACCTTTCCTCTAGGAAGTAAAAACAGCAGATACAATTTGGGAATCCCTAGACATAATTAGAATCAGACAAATTAGTCACATATTGTTCTAAAAATAAAATAAATAAATAAGGAAACAGTTGTTCAAGACATTTAAATAATCATTATTATTTTCAGAGCAACTGAGATATATATAGATAGATACAGATACTATTAAACATACAGAACACTTATTAAGTAAATTCTGAAACAAAGTGTTATACCTACAAATATTATGATTTCATTCTCTCATACAGATTGTATAAGCTCAGATGGGAAGAGCCATGAAACTAAATGGTCTTCTCAGGAAACACAGGTAAAATAGTAATTTATTATTATTATTATTATTATTATTATTCATAAGAGTTTTCCTACACTGGTCTTTTATAACTGACATCTTCTGGTTTGCAGTTTCAGTTACTGGATGTTGTCACTATTATTTGAGTTCCAAACTTTGCAAATACTTTCCATCTAGTGCTTCCATTGTTGTATTTACTAATTTTGTTTAACGAATAATTCAATTACCAGGACAGGCAAGATAACTCAGTGGACTAAGCACCTGCTTAGGCAAGTGCAGGGACGAGGATTCAATTCCTGGCACCACATGTGGCTCAGGCCCCGCCGTCAGATGTACTGAGCCAGCCTCTGAGGAAAGGCACGGTGAGGAACACCTGCAAACCCAACTCTGAGGAGGTCAGACACAGGTCAGTCACTATGAGTCTGAGCTGTGTAGCAAGATCCTTTGGCAAGTACAGAAAAAAAATTAAAAATTCAGCTAGCACACATATTAAAAGCCACATGCGGTAAAATAGACTGCTATGTGGCTGTATGACCTACATGTTCTATGGAATTTGGAAAGTTTTTAAACATCTCTGTTTCTCATTTTTATTTACAATTTGAGTTGACAATCCAAATGTTCATCAACTGCAGAATAGAAAAAATTGATAGGGTATTTTTATGCCGTGGAGCATAACTCCATTATAAAAATATGTTAGAGGCTTTTATAAGTAAGTGGTCTCTCTTTGACACTAGACACCCTACTTATAAGTGAAATAAGTCAGATCCACGTTTTTAAACAACATACTATCTCCCTAGTGTAAAAACTAAAAGAGTAAATAAAACTGGATAGGTACCATAGATACTGAAAAACAGAAAGTATCTGTTTAAAGGCAAGGAGCAACTGCGGGTAGGGAAAGGAGGACATATATACATATCTCCATTGATGAGCCAAGATGCCCTAAGTCTAGCCACAAAGATGGCTTTCTAGAACAAAGAGAGCAACTCAGGGCCACACCTGGGTTTTATTCAGCTGAGAATGGGAAGTGGCTTGAGGAAGAGAATCATGGGAAGTAGGCAAGTGCTGTGAGCTGGGCTAGAGATAGGTGACCTGCATTTACCTCTGCCATATGCAGAGAGAATATGTAAAGAAAGTAATTGCATTATGCTTTTGACATAGTATCTAATGTTTCGGGCATCTGCTGCTTCAGCTCTGATGTAATCTTTCATGCCCTAGGAAGTCATAGCCTCTATCTCAAGGCTCAATCCCAGCTGGCAGTGTGGAGCATTGGCTCTTCATCCTGTCTTGATCTGGCTTACATTAAAGAGCAGCAGGTGTAGGTTATCAGGGGAACATGCATGCTACCTTCAAAGACAATCACCAGCACCTCAGCTAAACCAATACACACTGTTTAAGGCCAATTGAAAGCATAAAGAGAAGTCCTAGCCAGCTTTGCACATGTCAATACAAGGAAATAGGGTCAGGCTCAGTCAAGATGGAGACAGTCGCTCTTCTTTCAAGGAGAGCTGGTCAGGTGGTCCTCCACACCTACAGTGAGTACATACTTCATCATCTAAACCAGGAATCTCCTGAAACTAAAATAAATGACAATAATTTCACAGTAATGTAAGCAAAAACCTGAATAGTCCTAGGAATACAAGTATATAGAGCCATCTGTTTTGACACTTAAGCCTCATTAGACATATATTTCAATATTATAGAAAACTGTGTAAAGAGAAATGAAATTAGATTCAAATTTATAGAAATGCATTGCTAAAAGATGTTTTAAAAACATGCATGTATTTTTATTTCACTACTCGCAGGAAATTTAACTCCCCAAAATCTGAAAGGATTTGATCAAATTCTTGACGAGAAATTGGTTTCTATACCTGGCAGATGTGCAGGAGTAGCTTGGCTTGTTGGTCCAAAGTAACGAAGATTAGCTTGAGAAGTTAACTTGATGCAATACTTGTTGCTTTATTTTGCTTCATTTTCATGAGAAGGAGCTAACAAAATCTAGGCAGTGAGTTGTTTCTACACCGGATCTCACCACTTGGGTCATTGCAGAAAAGAGATGGAACATGGGAAGGGACTGAAGGGAGAAAGTTGATTTCATTGAAAGCATTCCAAGTCTATCAAGCACCATCTCTTAAGGGGTGTCCTGTGTACATTTTTAATTTTCTTTCAATAAAATATGAAAATTTATGTAGAAATAAGAAAGAAGAAAAAGACAGATAACAGAAAGCTACTTTCAGTCAATAAGAATGCTTATGGGGATTCAAAAGTAAATTGCTCATGGATTTGTTGTCTGCAGCTATTTTAATTGAGATATTTGTATCTATGGGACCTATGCTCGTGGGACCTATGCTCTTGAAATCTGACTGACTCTGTGGCTTTTCTTTCATCCTAATCTTTGCTTTCTTCTGGTCCTGTGACTTTTCTCTGCCCTTTGGTGGAAGACAGCGTTTTGGGTGGGGCCTTACAAACAGGTAGCTAAAGGAAGAAGTGAAGGGGATGTTTGTGAGTCTTGTGTTAATTTCATACCTAGGAGCTGCCTTTGCCTCTGTCTTCCTAATTGTTCCCGGTTAGCTGTCTTTGTCTTTCCAATTCTTCATAGTCTAGCTCCTTTCGCCCTTCTAATTGCTGCAGTCTAGCTACAGAGGTCAAAACTGACTTACTGATTTTTGACAAAGCTCAATAAGACCTTCAACTTACTCTTTACCTATCAGAAAATCTCTCCTGTCTCTCTATTCCCCATTCCAAGATAACCATCAAGCTGCTTTTGAGGAAAATGGCAATGACATATCAAACATCTTATAGCTGAATGGGTTTCTACTTGGAGGCAGTGAATAAAAGTCTCTAGCAGGGAAGTTTGCCTCACAGAACTTCTCAGGGGAAAAAGTCTGCAACCTTCACAGCGGGTTTTCTCTTTGTGACCACTTGGCTTGGCAGCTCGTAGATGGACATAAAACAAGCTTTGCATGTATGACCAAAGCACTTAATGGAATGGAAAGGCAGATTAGGGAAGAGGCCACAGAAAACAATATTTTTTGATTGATTGATTGACTGACTGGTTGGTTGATTTGCCTTTTGGGGCACAATCTCACTATGAAGTTGAGTCTGGCCTTGAGCTTACTTTGTAGCCCAGGCTAGTTTTGAACTCACAGTGATCCCCCTGCCTGTCTCTCAAGTGCTGGTATAATAGGCTTATACCATCATGTTCCACAGTTAAGGTGAGAGCTTTGTCTATTGTAATTTATCTCCTGATATATTAAATTCAGGTAACTGTCTTCAGGCTCTTGTTCTGGGGTCAGGGTAAGAACCTCTCAGCTCATTCAGCTTATCTTCTGTCAGATACGCCATCTGCTGGATGGTCCATGATCTATGCTAGACCACATGACACTCCTTGGAAGCATAGGACATTTTTCCCTTCAGTGATGCTCTTTCTAGCATGACATACACTAGTCAACTCCTGTCTTCTGGGATCAATAATCTCTTTGCTCAGGAGGCTGAGTGATTCCTTAAATTTAGGACCGTGTAGAAAGTTCCCCTCATATCCTATGTCCTTGTTACCCTTGGAAGACCAAGTAAAATGTTGACTATCCTCTTAGCTTCATCATGTTTTTTTAGTTTTGGTTTCCCAAACCTTAGTTGTTGAACACCCAGTAAGAAATACTGGTTGCATCAGTAGTATAGTATGAGCAGTTATTTTTATGATTTTATATAGATGCCAAGCCTGAAATAATTTCCCTTCTCAAGACATGTCCCTAAGCGTGTGAGGAGTAAAGGGGCAATAACACTCTGACTACTTTGGGGCAATATTGTGGATAGAAATCTGACTACAGTTTTAAGAGGTACTAAGTGAAGATATATTTACATTGAACGTAAGAGTGAAGGAATTCTTTTCTCCTCTTTAGGCATTTGTATGATAATTGGGTTGCGGAAGACCCACTCTTCCCTACCACCAGTTCTCTTATGAAGTTAAAAATGATTCCACCTTCAGATTGCAGAGACAGGCCTGGTGTTCTGGAACAAGTCAACCAATACACAAGGATCTTTTCTCTACTGAGAATGGAAACAGGCTGACTGTAGAACTCAGGTAGGACTAGAGTCAAGGAAGGATTTGGAGTTAGCCCCTCAGAGCATCGTTTATTGCATTGTGAAAGTGATGTATAATCTCGGATACTTTTAATATTGTTTTGCAAAAAAAAATTCGTATTTTGTTTAGCCAGTAAGTATCAGGCTTCCCACCACTTATAATTTATCTCTAAGCCACTGATATCTCCTGACTGAGCCCTCAACTTAAAGCCTGTTACTATCCTACAGTTGCCAGAGGGCACAGAACAGTCCTGAACCTGCACGCAGACTCACTAATTTATGTTTAAGGAGGATGAAAATGAAGGAGGATTTAAACACAACCAGAGTGATGGTCCTTAGACCAGTTATATCTTATTATACTGACCTGTTGATTTTTTAAAAATATGCCTATATCAAAAGTGAATTGATCTGTATAACCTAGGAATCATCCTCGGGGTTGTTTTCAAATCCAGTCAGAGCTAAAGACCATACAGGGCATCAAAAGTACTCTCAGAATGGCTCAGCCCCTGGTCCTAAAAGTGGAGACTTGAGCAGCAGTCGTAACAAGCCTGGTCTGCAGCTGTCCTCAGACTTAAGGGAGGACAGTGCACTGCTTCCTATAAACGTGACACTGGCCGAAGCATCTGAACTACTTGACATGCAAATTTTCTGATGGTGGTTTAATGTACAAGGCATGAACAGAAAGTTCAGAATATTTTTAACTTTTTAAAAAGTATTACAGTAAGAGATATACTGCAGTCAATCCCACTCAAGCTCCCCTCCCCCAGCCCCACCCCTGAACACACGTTTCATTGCTCTTGCCACTTTCTGAAGCAGTTATGGAAATCTTTTGTGTCTTTGGATGCACTGTCCTGGCTTCTTCTATGACTTGAATCTATTCAAAATGTTGCCCTTGCATAGTCATTCTGACTTTGGGGAAGACCCAGAAGTTAGACAGTGCCTGATGGGGTGATTGAAGTAGATGAGGACATAGTATCATGGTTTTAGGGCCTGTATTTGCATTGTCTGACATTCAGCACCAGGATTCACCATTTTTTTTTTTTTCAAACATATCACCATTAAAGAAACCACACTTACAGAATGACTTCTGGAAGTGGCAAGAACCATAGAAAGGGCATCTGAAGTGAGGGAGAGGACTTTGAGGTCAGCTAATGAAAATCTGTATTTTGCAGTAATAAACCTTGTAAATAGTCACTGTCTTTTGATCACTTTCCTATATATAGGAAGAGGCTTACTATGAGGGATTGGCTAAGGTAATTACGGATATTGGTCAGTCCCATAAGCTAGTGACCAAGGATAGCCAGTGGTGTAGCTTCTGTCTAAACTCAAAGTCTTGAGAGGCAGTACTGGCAATTTTTTAAGACAGGATGTCACTGCTCTCCACTCGAGGAAAGGACATATTTGCTCTCCTCCTACCTCTGTGTTGTAGCCAGGACCTCAGTGGATTGGGAAAGGTGGTCTTCTTTATTTAATCTACCTGTGAAAATGCAAATGCCTTCCAGAAAAACCATCATAGACTCACCTAAAAGTAGTGTGCTGGAAGCTACCTGGGCATCTGTTGGATGTAACCCAAGATCATCTGTCACAGATACGCTGGACGTCACTTACCTTTGGTGAAATGGAAAGTCAGACTTCCGAGGTAATGAACACTAACCTCAGAAGGCCAGTGAGTGACAGAAGACTGCAGAACAACAGAATTATCAAGGCACTCTACCATAGCATAATATAAACCTAGCTTTTTACAATAACAAAGTTAGGCTAAAGGACTGAACAGTCTGTAAGAAAAACACTTCTTAAAAATGAAAAAAAGAAAAGAAAAAGAAAGAGAGAAAGAAAGAAAGAAAGAAAGAAAGAAAGAAAGAAAGAAAGAAAGAAAGAAAGAAAGAAAGACCACGAAGTGGCTTGTATAACAAGCTGCTGTCTCTATCCAAATGACAGAATAAAAACCGGCCCCCCTCTAAGCCTGCCCACCTTCTCCCTCACCTCCTCAGTACTGGGAACAGGGCATGGATGAACTAATTGATTACATTAAAGCCGCAAATATATGCAGACAAATATACATGCACACATATGAAAAAAAATTAAAAGAATGAAGTTGAGCTCCAAGTAGAAGTGTTAGCCCGTGCCCATCCCCCATGAGTTCTTCTTCCTCCGACTGATGCACTGCCTTGCTGGGGTTCTGCCTACTGCAAGGCTATTTTTGAAGAATTTGCCTAAACAAGAAGCAACTTGTCACTGCCTGCCTTGCCGGAGCACCTGATGACGCACGTAATCAGCCCAGGACCACCGAAAGGAAATCCAGCTTGGGAAGTGAAAATAGGAACTTCAAAATGGAGTTTAAAGAGCAACAACCAAGCAACCAAATTATTACGTGTCCGATATTCTTTGATTCTGCAATGTGAAAGAAGGAAAGGCGTTGCACAGCACAGACATGATTGCCAACCGGCGAGGTCTGCGAGGCGGGAGGAGAGGGAAGCTTGCTCTGGGGAGCGGGCGTCAGCTGGGGAGGAAGGCTATGTGACTCCTGCAGCGGCGTTCACACGCGCTTGGGATGTGTCAGCCAGGCCTGTGTAACTGTTTGCTCTCAGCCTCAACTCTCAGTTTTGAGACGTGTGAAAATCACCAAATTAGACAGTGTCATGTGACACTACGAACATTTTTCTCCCTTGTTTTTAATTATTAAAAATTGTAATTGACCTGTATAACTAATGTCTGCCACGCTGCTTAAACAGTTGAGCTTTAATGCGAATGTCATTCAATGCTAATGAAGAAAGGGGAGTTTGCTACAGTAACTGGAGTGTGACAGAAATGTCAACTATGAAAACATAACATTTTTATTCCTGAAACAAAGAATAATTTTTCTACTGTGTATTTTTTTTTTTTTTTTTTTTTTTTTTTTTTTTTTTTTTTTTTTTTTTTTTTTTTTTTTTTTTTTTTTTTTTTTTTTTTTTTTTTTTTTTTTTTTTTTTTTTGCTCCGGCACCATATGATCTACAAATCTGGTTCACTTCACTCCACAGAAGATCTCAGAGATTAGAGATGCTCTTGTTCTTTCTTAATTACCTTACTCATTTCCAAATTAAGTCTCTATTTTTGTTAATAATCAATTTGCATTCAAGTTCCAGATTCCTCCATGGCAGTGAGCCAAGAACTACAGAAAATAGTGGTTGAAAGGGACTGTACGTGAGGCTGGGGGAGCCTAATTTATTTTTGCCCGTTCTCTTTCATTTATACCATGGAAGAAATTCATCTAAACTTTTTGCAGCTGCTGGTGCACCTTTTTTTCTTCCTGATAAACTTTAGGTAAGACAGCTGGAGATCGTGAGATTCTGCATTACCTACATCAGCAAAACTCCAAGCCTGTGCTATGAAAGGGGTGTGATTCTGCTTAATCGCAGCGTTATATAACTCTGCAGATTCTCTAAGGTGTAATGATATTTAGAGGTGACAGCAAAAGCATTACAAATCTACCAAGTGTTATACAGAGCAACTCTGCACAAGGAGAGCTGAACTTTGTCAAGCAGCTCGTGGGAACATAATGAACTTTTTTTTTTTTTTTTTTTTTTTTCTCTCTGTAACATTTCAGTTCCCCTGAAATAGCTCTTTGAGATTTTGGTCACAAACTTGAGATGCTGTTATAACATACCTATAAAACTGACAAATAAATTTTGCATACTATTTATGGACTTTTAGTACTTTCATGCAATATACATCAGGTAGGATTTAAAAACTCAGGTATCATGTGCAATACATATTTTCAGCTCATTTAAATGACAAATATATTGACACCTTTAGAGACTGTTCAAATTCCTCTATTTTTTTCTTTTGAAGTATTCAGGAAGCTCTGTTTCAGTGTGGCACTAGTGGTCTTAGAAATAATATTTACAAATATGAGTACATTAAATGTATTCTTAGGAAATAATTTATGTCTCAGAAATCAACTCTTTCACAGGTTAAAAAAAATGTCACAATAAAATTTTGTAAAGATAGTAATTCAGAGCTCTGTGACTGTAATGACTACCCCAGAAGTCATGAAATCATATGACAGTCAAGGATATCAGTATAAATTAAACTAACAAATACCAAGCTTTTTTTTTTTTTTCTTTAGGTAGTCCCAGGGATTGAACTCAGGATCTTGTGCTTGCCAGGCAAGCACTTATTCTACTGAGCTATCTCCCCAGCCCAACCAAGCCTTAACATGCAGAAACTGATATACTCTGATGTTGTTGCAAAGATAGGAAATGAGGCCAGAGGAGGAGATATCCATAAACAGATTCACTGACAACCATGGATCTTAGGACAGAAGTAGCTCTCCAGAGCAGTGAGGGAGACACAGTGTGTCCAGTAAGTAGTGATAGTACAATTAATTCACGCAAGGAGGAAACGACTGTTGGGGTCTGCCCTATTTCGTGAACCAACTCACTTCAAAGTAGTGCATCTAAATGCAAAAGATAATAATCAATAAATGCCTAGAAACTACCACGGAGTATCTTTTCACTGGGAGAGGAATTGGCATAATTCATTCTCTTAAAAAGACTCAGAATACCTTGATCATAAAGAGATAAAGATTAGACTACATTAAAATTAAGAGCTTCTTTTAATCAAAGCACACTCTTGAGAAATTGAAAAGGTAAGCCATACAGAAGGTAAAGATATTTGAAATACATAATGACAAAGGACTTAAATATAATTATAGGAAACAGCTTACAAATTAATATAAAAGTACAAACAAGGCAATCTGAAAATGTTAAGTACAGTATGTACCTAACATAAAGTGATATTCAGACAGGAAAAGACTCTCATTCTCACTGACCATCTGGGAAATGGATAAAACCACGAGGAGATGTACTTACATTCGACTGAAAAGCAGAAGCTACACGAGTTAACAATGGATTTTTCTTGCTTTCTAAAATTTTAGTAGTATATCTTACTTAGCTCATTGAAAATATTTTCGTTATTGTGTGTAAATAATATTAGAAACTAATGAATTATTTTAGTAGCTTCCTGGGTCTCTTTTTTATCAATATATATTTCCAATACAAAATAAGTACGTCCATTTTGGGGAGGTGATGCATACACATACTGTATCTCTAAGGTTTTTGTTTCCCCACTCGCTTCCTTCTCTCCCATCTTATTTGCTTCCCAAATGCCCTTTCCCTCTCCACAGAATCTCCCTCCCTCCCTCCCACATTGGTTAGAGCGCAGAGCAGTTGGACTCCACAGGCAGTCTATTCCTCTTGGAAATGCAAATCCTCTCAACTGTTTCTGAGAAATATCAGCAGTTTCTGCTCAAACTAAACATACCTAAGTCCTGTGTCCTGCCTGTCTTACTGCTAGGTACAAAATGTATTGCTTCTTGGTTCACTAGAAAGTGTTTCTAAGAATGTTCATAGCAACATTATTGGCAAGAGCCAAAGATGGAAACAAACAATAATGCTCGTGAACAAGAAAACAAACAAACAAAAAAATTAGAATATCTATACGTGAAATTTTCTAGAGCAGTAAAAGCAGAACTCAGAATACTACCTGGTGGTTGCATTTCACACACGCACATACACACACGCACACACACGCACACACACACACAGTCACTCACTCACTCACTCACTCACACAATTATTTGGAAGTCACCAGCCACAACTGATTGCTACTTACATGAAATCATTGGGATAGGAATCATAATAGTACTGTGAAAGGGAGTTTTCTCATCTAAATTCCAGCATTATCCCCCCCACCCTTTTTTAATTTGGTACTAGGAATCAAACTCATGTGGGAAAACATACCAGAGATTTGATCACATATGCTAAAGATTGCATATGTACATTAAAATATAAACTTTTTTCACTAATGTTGATATTCATGGTACCTAATAGAATCCAAATTCAACCTGTATGTCTGAATTAATAGTGCAATGCAGTATAAATCTTCAATATGTCATGCAAAGATATTGTTCATTGGCCTCTGTGAAATGAACATAAGATGTATCGACTCTGCTCAGTAATAATTCACAAATGTCTCACATAAAGGGCCAGCGAGATAGCTCAGGGATCTAAAGTGCCTACTTAGGCAAGCATGCAGGGGCCTCAGTTCAATCCCTGGCACCACAGGCTACCCCAGCCCTGTCCACAGGGTGGACTGAGCTGCCAAAAAAGGAACTATCTCACCTAAAAATACCTGTGTATCTTTACACAGGTTTACATTCCATGCATTAATGACACAAAGAAATATTTTAGACATGTTGGTGAAGGGAGGAAGCCATAGCTTGGGGCAAAGAATTAACAGGTAAATAACGTGTTACCCTGTTGTGGCAAATGCTGACTGGAAACCTACGAAGCACTGAATAGCTTTCTGAGCCTCTGAAAGCAATGGAAGCATCTAAATATAACAGCCTAATTACTATTTCCAGTGACTCTCCTTAACTCAAAGTAGTATTTCTAGTTAAAATAGAATACAGCATTTCATTTATAAGACTAGGCCTCAGGCTGGAGATTTGGCTCAGCAGTAGAATGCTGGCCTAACAAGCTGGAAGCCCTGGGTTCAGTCCTCAGAACTAAAACCAAAAAAAAGAAAAAGAAAAAGAAAGAAACCTCCCTTATGAGACCAGGCCTCAAGGGGCCACCAAGATAGCTCAGAGGTCTAAAGCACCTGCTTAGACAAGCTTAAGCAACTGCAGGAACCACAGTTTTATCCTCTGCATGCCACACTGCGCCAGACCCACCCCCAGGGTAGTCTGAGCTAGCCATAGCATAAAAAAATAAGTAAATAAAAATAAATAAATAATAAAGACTAGTCTTAGTTTACATCTTCAAGGGAGCTTTACTGTCCTGGCCCACATGGCTTAGGTTAAGCAGTATAACTCACTGGAGGGAACAACTCAGAAAGTGCTATAACGATAAAGACATCTTTTCCCTTAAAATGGCATCAGACTCTGGCGCACTCAAGCACAGTGATTTTCCAGGACTCCGGAACAACAGCACTCCCCGCCTCCTGGAACTGTGGGCCTCAGAGGTGCACTCTGTCCCCTCCAGTTTACATGAACGCACAGCAGTCCCGGGGCGTAACCTGCAGACGCTTAGCTTGTAATACATCCAAATGTGAGACCATCCGTTCGACCTTCTCAAACACCCGTTTAGTACATATCATCTTTGTAGGGATTATACAAAGTACACATGCCTTTAAACAGCTTACAATATCTCGGGGCAGTTTCGACAGGGCCCTGGATGAGGAGGCTGCACAAGGCTTAAGCGGCAACCGGGAGGGCTGTGACCTACACCCATTCCTGGGCAAGGCTGAGGACGGGCAGTGGCACTGCATACACGCCCTGATCACGTATGTTCGATGGATCATGCCTCACACAATTCCTGCAGGAGTTGTGCAACATGAACTGACCACAGCGTCTCTGTGGTTTCCAGCAACAAATATTTATTTCTGGTTTATTGCTTGTATTCATTGAGGGTCAACTTTATCTCTGGCCCGAGTTCAGACAGCGTTTTCCCTGGGCTCCCCCATCGGAGCAGCTTTCTCTGAAGTCTCTATATAAAGCATCGCCTGTCCTCGCAGCAAAGGGAAAAGAGAGCCCTGTGAATTATGCACCAACTCTGAGCACCGCGGCTGGGAAGTGACTCATCCTTTCCATGCGCGTCTCATTTGCTACCTCGAGTCACATGGCGGTGACTAAGTGGAACCATGCAGAGATGTGTAAGCCTCCCCCAGGGAGTCAGGGCTGAAAAGAGAGGCTCTGAAACCTGGAGGAAGTGTTTCAATCTTCCACAGTAAGTCGAAATAGTTTACAATTTCAATTTCTACTATTTAGGAAGAGGTCAGAAGCCATTTTAATTAATTCTGTTTTGTGAATAAGGAGGACAAAATGGAAGAGAGGGTATGTATTGGACAGTCTCCAGGCCAGGTACTTAGCTCTCCTGTTACAGAATCATCACATTACAGGGTAGTGTCATCAGTGTATACAGTAGTAACTATGATAAGGAGCAAAAAGGGTTATAAGAAAGACCACACTCGGGGCCTGGTGGGATGGCTCAGTGGTCTAAAGCCCCTGCTTGGGAAAGCTTGGGCAGCTTCAGGGACCGTGGTTCGATCCCCGGCCCCACATGCTGGGCCAGCCCTGCCCTCAGGGCAGGCTGAGCCGGCCATAAAATGAGTGAATAAACAAACAAAGGTTCTGAAACAGGAATAAAAATAATAAATAAAAATTTAAAAAAAAAGAAAGACCACACTGTATAAATGGGAAGGTGATTTGGTCATATAAATAAAGTACATGGAGAGCTATCCTCTTCGTGAAAACTATTTCTTAAGAATTCAAATGTGCTTAGGGGCAAGGGAGATAGCTTTGTGGTCTAAGCATCTGCCTGCCAAGCACAGAGGCCCAAGTTCCATCCTTGGCACTGCAAGCTGTGCTAGCCCCAGACCCCTGGGTGTGGTGGCACAGGCCTATATTCCCAGCACCGGGGAGGCTGAGGCCAAGGATCACTAGGAGTCTGCACTGTGTAGTGAGATCCTATAGCTAATTAATTAATTAATTTTTAAAAAGAATTCAAATGTGCCTGATAGGAATCATGAAGGTAGAGTCTCTTCAGAGTTGATAGTCTTAGGCAGCGTTCATCACTCATCTTTATTTTAAAAAATAATAATAATAGCTCAGTGGATTAAGCTCCTGGTTAGATAGACATAAGGGCAGGGTGCTGGGGGCTGGAGGTTGGGGTTCCATCCCCAGCCTGCTGTGCTGATCCTGTTCCTGGAGTGTGCTGAGATTGAATCTGGGAATGATGGTGTATGCCTATAATCCCAGCACTTGCGAGGCTGAAAAATAGGAAGTTTCACTACAAGTCTGATCTATGTAGTGAGATCCTGTAGACCCTGTACTAAACACATAAAAATTAAAAATAAACCAAATAAATAGATAAAAAAGACACAATCTTACAACTTACAAGGAATTCAAAAACTTCAAAGAACCAAAGACTTTTGACCAAAGAGAGAGAGGCAGGAAGTATGATACTACTTTATTTCAAACTACATTTCAAATCTGTCATAACCTGTACTATGGTATTGACATAAATAAAGCACATAGACCAATGGAATGGCCTAAAGAACTTAGAGGCGAACTTGCATATCTGTAGCCCCCTGATTTTTGACAAAGATACTAAGAACACACATTGGAGAAAGAAGAATCTTTAGCAAATACTACTGGGGAAGTTTGTCATCTACATGTAGAAGAACAAAAGCAGGCCCCATAGATTCCCAGCTACCAAAATCAACTCAAAATTAAATAAAGACATAAATAAAAGACTTGATATTATGAAACTAATAAAACAAATTATAATGGAAATTTTGGAAACATTAAACTAAGTAAAGATTTAAGGATAATTAACCAAAAACACAAGAAAAAAAAAAAAAGCAAATATAAACAAATAGGATAACTTCAAGCTAAAAACTTCTTCAAAGCAAGAGAAAGAATTCTTCTAGAGACAGAAAGAAAAAATACTTACAAGCTATATATTTGACAAGGAATTGATACACAGAATATATAAAGAATTGAACACAATAACACAAATGGCTCAATTAAAAATTGAACAGTAGAACTACATTGATCTTCTGAAGAGCAGGCATGCAAATAGCTAATAGGTATATGAAAAATTGTTCATCAACACTAATAACAGTACAGAGCCAAGGGACACTTCTATGCTATTGGTTGGAATGTAAATTGCTATCATCATTCTGGAAAATAGTACACAACTTCCTAGAGAACACACTGCCATTTGATCCAGTGTAATGGGTTACAGCTAGACATGTCCCCAAACCTCATGCATTCACAGGCGGTGTTTTGAGGAATGCCTGGATCATAAGCGTGTGATACTGGATAGTTCTACTGATGGGTTCAGCGCAGTTCTGGGTATGGAGGATGGATTTACTCAAAAAGGAAGACCCACGCTAAGTGTGGGTGGCACCAGCCAATAAACTTGCAGACTACACGGAATGAAAGGGGAAACAAGAAAGAAGTCCAGATATTTCTTGCCTACTATATCACTGACCAGGCTTTCCTTACTTGCAATTGTGAAAAATTGGGAGTAATCCAAATGTCCATTGGTTAACACAAACATTGAAAACAGACGACATATATATATATATATATATATATATATATATATATATATATAATGTATTATATAGTTATCATATACATTATATTATATATAATGTATTATATATATGATAACTTCAAAAGAAAGAATTCTTGTAAAGACAGAAAGAGAAAATGAGAAAATATTTGCAAACTGCATACTTGACAAGGAATTGATATACAGAATATGTAAAGAATTAAAACTCAATAACATAAATGGATCAATTAAAAATTGTGCAGATGTACATTGTATATATATATATATATATATATATATATATGTATGTATATATATACACACACACACACACTGGTACACATTTAGTGACACAAAAGAATGAGACTCCATCTTTTACAATAATACAGATACAAATAGGGATCACTTTATTAGGCGAAATAACTTAGACATAGAAAGACAAATTGAATGTTGTATAATTTCACCCACATGAAAAATGTATAACATTAATAACATTGATCTCATAAAAGTTGGGAATAGAGTGATAGTAACCAGGAGGTAAGAAGAAAAGAATAAAAGTTAGTCTATGGATTCAAATTTCAGTTAAATAAAAATTCTGCAGTAGCATGACTAAGAGCAATAATATACTATATAGTTTTTAAAAGCTTAAAGATTTGGAAAGTTCTCACTATGAAAAAGGATAAATTTTATTACGCATATTTTGATTATCACACAGTAGTCCATTAATATGCATAAGTTCAATGTTCTTATGTATAAATTTAAAATAGATTTAATTTAGAAAACTCATGTAAGAAGATATCATAATAAAAGATAATGACAATATCCAACCCAACAAATCAACAGGAAAATATTTCCTAAGCAAGTTAAGCACTTACTGAATTTATGCATGGAGAAAATAAGGGAAAGAATTGAAGAAGCTAATCTATTCATGTAACTTTAAAACTCTGGTATTAGAAGACAAAGGCAGGCAGCAGCGGAGGTTCGATCCCCAGCATGCCATGCCGTCCTCTCCTCTGGGGTGCACTGAGGCAGTGATTGAGACTGGGCATGATGGCATGCACCTGTAATCCCAGCGCTTGGGAGGCTGAAAGCAGGAGAATCACTACGAGTCCAATCTATGTAGTGAGACCCTGTAGACCCTATAGACCCTGTCCTAAATATATGTTTAAAAAAAACATAAGTATATGGAATATCTATGAAAACTGAGTTAATTTTTTTTTTTTTTTTTTTTTTTTTTGGTGGGACTGGGGATTGAACTCAAGACCTTGCACTTGCCTGGCAAGCACTTATTCTACTGAGCTACCTCCCCAGCCCCCCTGAGTTAATTTTTTGATATTTTTACTAGTTCAACCAAAGGAATATGAATAGCATATACATTTCCAATGTTGCTTTCTTCTCAGAGTCCATCAACTACACATTTTTATAATGATGAGCAGTTAGATCTCTAAAACTAACTTGATAATTAACAATTTGACACACAGATCCTTACTATTAAAGCAGAATGAAAACATTTTAAAAGTGCAGTAATTCTCTTGTGACTCAATGCTAATGGTTAACAAGTGAACGTTTCAGGTTCGTCCCCTGTAATTTCTCTCATTTCCGGTCTTTCTGTGGACGTCATCTAATATTTTCTCCTAGCCTTAAACATCCACAGAAAGCTGCCACAGGGCTTATGCTGCTCATTGCCTATGCTTTTTTGACTGATAGTATCTACGTAGTATTCAACCATACCTCAGCAGTCTATCTCTCTTATCATTTGAGCAAAAGATAATTTACTCTTGTTCCCTTACCCTTTTAATTCAATATGCCCAATATAGAGAGGGGTCAGGAACAAGTGGTTTAAATCGACCCCTTCCTGGAATTTGATGTCCCTCGTGGGCCAGAGGAGCTTGGTTACAACCCCTCCACTGCAAAGCAACATTCTTACAGATCTTTGCAAAGATGTTCTATATTAAATTTTGTTGTCTGTGCTTAGAATTCATTTTCACTCTTAACTGTGGAACGAATCAATGAGCCTTCTTCTAAATTATGCGTTTTCAGGTTACTGTGACCCCTGAAGCTATGAGAATGTGCATATTCCAAGTGAATTTCCAGACTCAAAATGAAAAAAAAAAAAGAAATTTCTTTCTCTTGATTACGAAAAATCAGATGATGGAAAAGCAGTAAAAACACTCATGAAAACTCAGGATGGTGTCAAACAAGAGTTTACTGCTAAAAAACATGTTCTAGTTTGATCAGCGTTCACTATGAAACTTTGACATATTTTTCTCAGGAAAGTAAGGACTGCTGTTATAATCCTAATGTGCACGTTTTCAAAACAAATAATGCACACTTCAGCCTTGGTCTCTATCCGCAGGGCCATTGCTTGTCTTGATCTGTGTGCTCCCTACTCAGTCCACTCTTTCTTCTCTGATCAGTCCCAAACCCTATATTCTTCCTCCCTTTTCCACTGCCTGACAGCTCTCTCAACTCCACATGTTGAGATCATAAGCACCCGTTACGACTCTGCTCCGGCGTTATCACCTCCATTATATTTTCTGTCTCCTTCTAGCCAGAAATGATCCATCTCTCCAAGTCCCTCTGCTATTTCCTGTCTGTTCTTATACAGTTAAACACTTTTAATCCTAAGTCCTGATTATTTTAATTCATAGGCATTGGTTTTTGTTGACAAAAACAAAAGATAAAGACCTCTCGTCTTTTTCGTATTTACCGTGTGTAGCACAGGACAGCCTTGCAATAGAAACATAACTCCTTAGTGAGCGACAGTGCTCTGAAACATCTCAGAAGCTGGACATGTGGTACAGGCCTGTAATCCACACTCAGGAGGCTGAGGCAGGAGGATTGTTGCCACTTTAAGTCCAGTCTGGGCTACAAAGCTTAGCCTGAAGTGCACAGCAAGACCCTGTCACATAAAGACAGAGTTTCTTTATAACTGGATATAAGAAAAGAAAAAATCGATCTTAGTAAAAAATAAATATTGAGTTTGAATCAAATTTACTTAAACTCAATGATTTTGGCACAGGAGGACAATTTTACTTTTCTGTCCATGTTTCTACTTTGCATTGGGCAATATTTAATAAGAATCTTTGTCCTTGTCAAACTAGATGTTCGTTGTTACTTTTCCCATAGCCAAATGTGTCTCCAGACATAGCCAAATGACCCCTGGGTGGATAAAAATCACTCTCCATTGAGAGCTACTATTTTAAAGTGAAACTTTTCTCTCTGACTATATAAGAGAAAAAGTATGTTTTCACCCACTCGTTAAAGGGATTTGAGAAAAAAAGCCAAAATGCAGCGGAAACCCCCCGATGGGAAGGACAATAACTGTCACAAAAAGAAAGACTTACCGTGCAGTTGCATAAGGAGGATAGAAAGGATGAAAAGAAGTTGAGCAATTGTACTGGTTTTCAGTGGAGGGAAGAAAAAAAAAAAAAAAAAAAAAAAAAGAACATCAGTATCCAGAATCACAACTAGTCCCTGAAAAAGATTTCATTATTTTCTTGAACTGTCAAAATTTATAAGAAAAGGGCAATCATTAGAATTGAATGTGGATCTGTTAAGAGCAAGTGGTGATAAAAGATTCATGTCCTTTCAAGACCACATAAATAAATTGTGAAATGTGTCTAAGGTTCTATAGACCAGAGGTACTACACCACACTCAGGTTGCACCTGCCCTCTTGATGAAACTCACCAGGAAGGGTGGTTGGAAGAGGAGCGGGACGCCGCACAGCAGATGTATGCTACAGGAAGCGGGAAGTAAGGGTCTAGGTCCAACACTTAGCTGCATGTCTTACAAAGACAGGAGATAGCCCTCTATGAGGATATTACTGATCAGAAACATTATAGCTGCTATGATGTTCATTTATTATTATTAAATGAATAAGTGCCATGAATTTTATTATCTTGCGTCAGCTTGTTTATTGACAAGATCACTTATTTGTCAGAGTGACAGAATCTTGAAAGTATAAAATCAAAGCACCAGAAGCTTCACTGCTGGGTAAGGGTCCTTTTATTAAACCATGGATCGCCCTGCTTGCTGCATGCACACGGGGTAGAGAGCTCTCTTTTGTAGAGCAAGATGACTGTTCGTGAAGGCTCCATCCTCCTCATCAGCTCTCAGAAATGTACCAGGTCCCAGTACCACTATCTTAGAAGCCAGGGTTTCAATATCCAAAAGGGAGAGAACCGAGGCATGCTAGCCATAGCGCAGCTTTTACTTGACCTTACTTAATGAGGCCGGTGAGACCCAGACCTTTATCCTGAGGTCCAGAAGGCCACACTACACTTACACTTTGGTCCTCACTTCATAACCTATTAGATGAATAATCAAGAAGGAGCTTCCTTGGTTGTCATGCTTTTCAGTGTCGCGGTCCACAGGTGAAAATAATATCTATTCTCCAAAAACCCAAGGCTGGACTTCTCCTAGCAGTTAAGGTAAAGAAAACACCTTGCTTCCATGCTGCAGCCAGTGTGGGAATGGGGGCGAATTTCTTTCCTCCCCTGACAGAGAAGAGTGTAGGACTCAGAACCACGCTGCACAGCCAGCGCAGCCCGCCCTCACCCGCGGAGGGTCATGCCGTGGGTCTGTGCACTGGCAGGGCAAAGAAGGTGGTGGAAGTTTAGTGCGACAATCAATATCAAAATTGTGACTCCGTGATAAGCAGTGCTGTCAGCATGGTGATGACTGGTTTAAACATTTATTAAATCACTTCACAACAAATAGTAACACATGCGGCGTTATCCTCACATTTCCCAGCGACATCATTTCTAAGCAGAAAAATTGCTAGCCAAACTGTTTTAAAATCCTCAAGATATTATTTAGTTAATATTGAGGGTTTGATTTTTTTTCTTGTTTGTTCACAAACAACATTTGATAAACAAATTTAGCAACCAAATGGAAGTGAAATTGTATTATTGCTGGAAAAAAAAGTCTGAAGTCAGGAAACTCAGTTTTGCAGTATCTACCATGAAATCATTTACTTTATGCAGCTTTCAGAACTTCCATATTTTGGTGTAACTTTTAATCATCATAGATTATAACAAAATTATTAAAGATGACAAAAGAACTGGGTGTGGTGGCATGTGCTTCTGGGAGGCTGTAAACTGGTGCATTAGTACAAGTCTGATCTAGTAGTGAGACTTGAACATCCTGTAGACCCTTCCCTAAAGTACAATAAATAAATAAATAAATAAATAAATACATAAATAAGGATGACAGAATACCAGCTTATAAACATGTAAACTTCAAGATATTTTCTTTTTAAATCATTTTAAAACATTTTCTGCCAAATAAACAATGAAAAAAAAAAAGGACTGAGCAGATAGATAGATCAGTGGGCTAAGCACCTGCTGGCCAAGCATAAAGACTTGGGCTTAATTCTCGGTACCAGTACCACATACAGTGCTGACCCCACCCTGAGCCAGCCCCCAAAGTCAGGCGTGGTGGTCATGCCTGTAATCCCAGCACTGGGGAGACTGAGACAGAAGGATCACTATGAGTCTGAGCTGCATAGTGAGACTGTACCAAATAAATAAATAAATTTTAAAAAGAATTTTAAAAATTCACATATGCTGACTATTCATTGCTAAAAGATTCCCTATTCAGACAATGAGGTTTTCACACACACACACACACACACACACATTCATCACATTCATTTGCTTGGATTATGGCCAGAACACTGTTCTAAGAACCCATCTCTTTCTTTGCATTCTAAGTTTGGGCTACCCTTCAGATCGTACACCTGCACATGGGAAAATAAGCAGGATCCACCCCAAGGTGCCTTCCACATGGCATTAGATGGGCGATGAGAACGCTCCTCCTAAGGTGATTGCATATTGAAAATCCAAACAATCTATGAAAGGATGAGAAAGGAAATAAAAATACACTGTGGTAGCCAATATATTGTGTCAACTTGGCTGGATTGCTACAACGGCTCCACACTCTTAGCTGTGGGGGTCTTGCCCCCACATTTTTATTCTGAGCCCCAAAAATGGCGTTGAGGAAGGATTTGGCATTCCACTTCCTCAGAGGAACTTCAGTCTGGCTGTCAGCTTGGGCGTCGTCTCCCGGCTTCCAGGACACACTCTTTGGCCTCTGGCTTGGATCCTTCAGCTTCCTTCACAGACCCATCAACCTTGCATCCCTTCCATCAAAGGCCGATTGTCCAACTAATACAAACTTGGAACAGTGCAGTGAGCCTCAGACCTTGGGACAGAATCCTTCAGTCTCCCATGTGCAGACGCCCTCTGCATGCTTCCTCACTGGACTCTGCAGCTGACCATAGTAAGCTAATCTTATAATGTCTTGTACATTTGTACATCTTGTGTAATATCTGTTCTTTGCATTATATCTGTTCCTCTAGTAAAGCCCTGACTAACACATACTAGTGGCAAGTATTTCTATGTACAGCAAAGATTTCTTCTCTGTTATGTAAGTTCCATGGTGACCTAAAAGTTTGTGCTTTGTTTATTGTTATTCTGGACACATAGTCGGAACTAAATGAATATTTGTGCAATGGGAGAATGGTCTCACTTCTACAGAATGTTCAGAACTTCCAAATGCTTATTCTATAAAGGGGATCTTTGCAATAGCAACAATGAGATACAGGGGCTTCAGCTGCTGGGACTGACCTCACAGTGGGCCACTGGGAGGCAGAGTGCAGTTGGTCCCCTTCTCCACAACAGTGGCATGGAGCCAACTAGTAGCAAACATATGCTATGCATTGCTTCTCCCTAGGGAATAGGATCTTTCCACTATCTAAGGAGGTTTAATTTTTCCTATCTTTTCCCTCTGTCCCCTCCCCTTTTCTACTTCCCTTTAGAAAGCATAATAAGTCTTGTTATTTCTCACTGTCCCCATGAGATCAAAATAAAACAAAGTCTTTCTGAAATAATGATTAACTTAACATGGTGAAATTCTCCAGATAATTCAGCAGCCTCCCAAACATATATTGTGTCCTAACTACCCAATGGTATAATTCCCAGCTTTCCACAGAAGCTCAGGATGAATTAGAAAAAAAAGGAAAATTACTGTGAGCTGAACTCTTTCTAGGAAAAAAGAGAGATGGGCATAATGAAAGCAAGACAAGTATATTACTTTGATACTGTTGCTGTAAAAATGAAACCTAAGTTATTGTATACTGTGTCATATACTCAACACTCAGGGCTAAAACAAGGCCCAATATTTTTAAGTATGATGGTCATTGCTATATAACTAATACATCTTATACTGCAGAACTAGACTCATATCTTTCAAGTCTAAGTATTATGCTTTAATCAATGTATCATATTATTCTTAAATACATTAGTAAAAATTATGAATCATAAAAGATCTTCTGACAAGACTTTACATCTACTAAATACTTCAGTTCTTTAAAGTATACCATTGTAGATCAGTAGTTTATCTTGATTAACCAAAATGTATGCTACGAGGAAGTTAATAATACCAAGATGTCATTGTTCAGAAATGACACCTTTTTGGGTGATCCAGAGTGGATACCCTTACCACACACATTCACTCACTTGCATGCAACATATCTTTTGGAGTGGACACAAAATTCATTTAGTAATAGCTATCATTATCATCCAAGATTTGCATAGAACCCTAGGTCCACCGAGTACACTACATGCTCCAGAAGCATGTTTGCATCAAGTATGAGAATTTGTTTTCTTTTCTTAATACAATTCATATTGTTGTCTTCATAGTAGCTGTTCAGAGTGCAAAATACAGACCTGGCAACAAAATATTTCTTCTCATTGAACTAGGAGAAGGTAGTTGTATGTATGTATAGTCCAATAGTTCATAATAGCAGTGGGTTATCAGCTGATCTGGCAATGTCAAAAGCAGTCAACTTGAGCCTTTTACAGTGCAGCATACTAATCTGGCTTTACTTTTATGCTTCATGGTTAAACTTTTCTGCTGTATGTTTAAGGCCAAGTTAAAGCAAGACCTATATAATTTAAAAAATGTAACTTTTATATCTGACAAAGTCAGTCAAATCCCCTCAGGATTTACCCTGAAACAATATACAGTGTTGTGTAGAATTTTTGTCACTGTCAGTCATCTGGATGAGTCATGGCCGCTGGTTAACCAGTTTGCTCTCTGGGAAAGCCTGAGAGAATGTTTTCTGTCTAGATGACTCTTCTTAGGCACACTATATACATCATTGGTTCCTTTCCTCTGTGGCGCAATAATTTCTTTGAACAGAAAATTTGGGACACCACTGAGTAGAGGATGTTACAGTAAAGGTTCTCTTATGTCCTGAGCCCTCACTGACCTAGAGGGGCTAAGGCCAAGTATTTGATATCTTTGTACCCCCTCTTTCTCTAGTGCTATGGTTTGTGTGTAGTTGTCTCCCGAAAGCATCATGTAGTCAAGGGGTGGCTTCTGGCATTCTTGATTATTGTGGGTATGGATGCTGCACCTGCCCTGAGGCAGGTAATTTGCATTACAATGGAAGAATGGAAGAGAAACTAACTCTGTGAGCTGCTGCCACTCCCTTTGCATTCTTGCTTTTGGCAACACCATGAATAGTTGTTCTGTGCCATATGCCACTCTGCCTTGTAGGCAGCTGAGCATAGAATGAAACTTCAAGTAGCTTTGAACTAAATAAACCTTTCCCTTCTTTATTTTGAGGGTCAAGTATTTGTCTTAGAAATGAGAGAAGAGTAACAGAGACAGAACTTGGTACCAGGAGTGGGGTCATTGTTGTGGCTAAACCTGACCATCTGGAATACGAGCTTTTGGGAATGGCTTATGGGAAGAGATAAGAACTGTTGGGAGATGTCACCTATAAGAGAAGCATAGGAAGAGCTTCAGCTTTTCTGTACAGAAGAAGCTGGACAGAGTTCAGAAGACCAGAAGGCTGATAGAAAGCCTACCTGTAAATACCAGGGTGGGAGGTTTCTTCTGGGAATAAGGACTGTATTGATTGTTGGACTCTAGACGGTGTATGTTATAGTTTGGCAGAAAGTTTATCTTCATTTTGTTTATGTCCAGAGATTTTTACCTGAGACTGATATTAAGTGCTGCGAACTCATTAATCTTTTAAAAGACATTTTAAAGTAGTTAAACGTTAAATAAGTGGCATGGCTATTGTTTGGAACTTTTAGCCAGATTTATGCTGAGAATCAAGAGCAAAGAATCCATTAGGAAGACTTAAAATCTTGTGAATTTTGCCAGAAAGGAAACTCTAATAAAGTTGTGGAATGCAAGATAGAGCTGAGAGAATCTCCATTGTGGAGAAAAAAATGAGAAAATGAAAAAGATGGCCTGAGGACATCACAAGAGGCAGCAGTTCTCCACCCTTGGCAGCCTCAGAACCACAGGTGTAAGGGACTTTACCCTGGGGAAAAAACTTCAAAACTTCCATGTTCCTGAATGGTGCCAGCATGGAGAATTTTTCCTCAAAATCAAGGTTAGAGTGTTCATCAACCCAGGCACACGACCCCTACAGCCAAGAGAGAAGGAGGCCTGGTTTCTGCTTCAGCTGGTAGCAGAATTTGGCATCATCTACATGGTGTTGGTTTTAGGCACTTGCAGAATTCAGAAGTTCTGAGGTTAAGAAGGTTCTACCTAGATGTTAGAAGGCCTGGGAGGTCTGGTATTGTGCCCCTAGGAGGGCAGTGTGTGAAGCAGAGAGTGAGAAGCTTAACATGCACTGCAAACTCCAGAAGTCTGGAAAAGACAGGGACATGGATCATCGAAGGGAAACTGCAAGGAGGGAGCAAAACGAGCCTAAGAGAGAAGTCATGGGAACTACCAGCAGAAGTGCTGTAGGGGTGTAGCCATGTAAGGCTTTTGGAGCTCACAACTCATTACATATTTTTTTGGATGTTCCATGTGGAACTGCGGGACTTAATGCTGGCCCTTCTGGATTTTGGACTTGCTTTGGTCCCAATGCTTGGTATCCTGCTGTGTGTACTTTTTGGAATGGTAATGTTTATAATGAGCCACTGAATATTGGAAGTGTAACTTTCATTTGTGCAAGAACTCACACCTATGATTTTGCCTTTAGGTCTTTGAAGAGACCTGGGACTTAGATTTTTCAGCAATGCTAAAACTATAGGACTTCGACAACTGTTAGAGATGTATTAAAACGTCTTCTCAAGATCCAGAATTGCAAAGACAATTCTCGGCAATAAAGGTACGGCAGGAGGCATTACAATTCCTGACCTAAAGTTATACTACAAAGCTACAGTCATAAAATCAGCATGGTATTGGCAAAAGAATAGACCTGAAGATCAATGGAATAGACTAGAGGATGCAGAAGCAAATACAAACACACTCAGCCACCTTATTTTTGAC
>PVJA010025638.1:0-30555 GCA_004027025.1 Myocastor coypus
AGTCCTGTGAAGGTGTGCACCACCATGCCTGGCCTCTTAACCCTCTTAAAGTATTTGAAACAGGAGCCAGGCATGATGGACACCCCACTCTGTAGTGTCAGCACTTAAAGGCTGAGGTAGGAGGACTACATTGAATACAAGGTCAGGCTGAACTACATAGCAAGACCCTGTCTCAGGTTACTAAATTTTCCAGGCTAGTCTCAAACTTCCTGCATCAGCACCTCTGTGTGCTGGGATTACTGTGCCTGGAAATAGTTTTAATTTATTATTATTATTGTTATTATTATTTTGTACAGGATCTTACTACTCAGCTCAGACTCATAATGATCCTCCTGTTTTCAGCCTCCCCAGAGCTGGGATTACAGGCATACACCACCATGCCCAGCCTTGGCTGCTGGCTCAGCATGCCTGGGGGCGGGACTAGCATGGCAGGTAGTACTGAGGATCAAACCCCAGTCCCTGCACTTGCCTAAGCAGGCACTTAGTCCACTGAGCTATCTTGCTGGCTGTTTAACTTCATAATTATAATTTATCTTAACACTGCTTTTTCTTACTTTTGTCTTTCTCAAGCCCATATGCATGCTGAGCTGCATCCCCAAGCCCACCTGTGCGTTTTCACATTGCTGACTTTACATCCTATGAGCTCTCACTTACCCCCGCCACACGCCAGGCATCGAACCCTTTCCACTTCACATGAATCTCGCACATACTACTAGATGATCACTCTGGCCTGAGACCCTCAACCTTCCTTCTCATGAGTCTATTTTTGGATTACACACGGCATTTCGGAAAAAAGAACTAATTGGGGCCAGAAAGATACCAGCTTTCGTGCTCAAGAAAAGGCATGGCAGAAGGAGAAAAAGAAAATTACAATGGAAGGCTGAGGGTCCACCAAGATGCAGCACGTAGGGTTTTGTTTCTGGAGTAATGACATGGAGGGCCCAGCCCGCATGGCCATAGCCTAGGCGGAGGCTGGGGACAGCATTGGCGGGCCGCGGTGGAGTCGTGCACTTCACATGAACTGGAGTACTCTGTCACTGTCTCAGCTTTAATCTGGGACCACAAGAAGTGCTGGGGAGGATTTATGGGCTTGTGCTTTTTCTTTCTTCCTTTTTTTTTTAGTGCTACAGAGATTCCTCACCATGGTTTTTATGTGTCTTTAACTGTTTAGTGTCCAAGTAAAGCATGAATTCCACCTGAAGTTCTAATTCATTTTTTTAAAGTTCTAATTCATAAATTTATTTTTATTATGCTTCATGAGCCATCTGTTCCTTTTCCAATGGCATGGTTGTAATCAGCCATTTGGGTGCTGGGCGGCTAAAATACTTCCTACTCCAAAGAGGCTGAGTGGGTCTGACCGTAACCCTCCGGGGCTGTCTCTCTGCCAACATTTTGTCTCTACATAGGAGCGCATCAGTCTTTATGACAGACTTATATTGAAACTAAAACAGTAGGGCTGGCGAGATAGCTCAGCAGACTAAGCGCCTGCCTAGGTAAATGCAGGGACCAGGTTCGACCCGTGATATCACATGCTGTGCCAGCCCTGCCCCCAGATGCATGAGAAGGCCACTGAGACCAGGCCTGGTGTTGCATGCCTGTAATCCCAGCACACTGGGGAGGCTGAAAACAGGAGGATCACTGTGAGTCCAACTTGTATAGTAAGATACTGTACCACATACATTCAAAACAAAACAAAAATATCTAAAACAATAACTTTTAGCTGTCAAAAGTTTTGAGACAAGACCATTATGATGATTGTAAATAAAGAACTTACAGCTCCCTACTTGACTGATTTTAGCCATGGGAAAGGCATTAGTAACTAAAATTTTAAATAGTATAAAGATCACAAGTGAGTAATTTGCTTAATTTGTTGCTTATTATCTTGAGAGGGAACATCAATGATGTCAAGGGTTTGTGGTAGCTTCAACAACACTCTTAGCCAGGTGTGGTGGGGCACACACTTGGGAGGCTGAGGCAGGAGGATTGGTGCGAGTTCGAGACCAGCCTGGGCTACAAAAGTGAGCTCAAGGCCAGCCTGAACTGCACAGTGAGACCTTGTCTCAAAAAGACAAAAACAAACAAACAAACAAACAAACAAAAAAAACCCCAAAGCAAAACAAACAAACAAACAACAACAACAAAAAACCCCCAACACTCTTAACAGGGACAGATGACCTTTGTATACATTTTCATTAATGGGACATTAGGTATCTGTCTACCTATCTATTTTGTGTATACACATGTAATTTTATTGTAACAAAGCAAATAATACAATTTCAACATTTAAAATTGCAAAAAAATTTTTTTAAATAGAACAACAAAATTACAATGGAGAATGTCAATTCCAAATAAGACCCTAATGGTTCTACTGATTCTCTCATGGAAAGCATGGCTCAAGTCATCATTAATCATTAGGAGAGAATTTTATTTTTAAATTTTTTTTTTTTTTTTTTTTTTTTTTTTTTTTGAGATAGGGTCTCACTATGCAGTTCAGGCTGGCCTTGAGCTCACTTTGGTAGCCCAGGCTGGTCTCAAACTCACACTGATCCTCTTGCCTCAGCCTCCCAAGTGCTGGGATTACAGGCGTGTGCCACCACGCCTGGCTCTAAAATGTTATCTTAAACTGTACGGATATCTGTTAGCATCACAATTAGACATGCCAAAGGATATGCCATGTTGTGTATGTGCATCACTCAATCAATCAACTGATCGATCATCTATCTATACCAAGCGGTTGTAAGAGGCAGTAAATATAAATCAGGTTCACCTAAAGTCTGGGTCTTAACAGGACGCTGTGGTAGAGATGTATACTCTCCATACAAGAGTACAAAAGAGAACTCCTCTAACACTGTGACTTCAGAGTTTTGATGACAAATTAAGTCTTTGCCATTTGGAGTTCTCATCAACTGTGTCATATGAAAGACAACAAAGTGCACAGAAACCCAAGTCACTGGCCCTAATGGCCTGATGATAACAGGGACACATTAGCGAGAACGCTGGAAGACACCCATCGAATCCGGCATGAAGTCTCAAGGGATTTCCTCCTTTATTTGCTAGTTAACTGTATTCTTTAGAGTAACAAAGCTTGAAACAACTTTCTTTGACCTATAACAAAGGATAGCCCTTGATGACTGGCTAGTGAAACAGGTATTCAGCAATAGTTTCCCCACATTGGGAGAATGGGTCTTTGTCCCCAGACAGCATGGGAAGGGAGAAGGTGGGGGCTTGTGTTTGTCGGGCTCACCATTGACACAGGCTGCTATGAAGTGTCCCTGAAGTGATGCGGCACTCTGATCCTTTCTGGTGCAGGCTACTGAGGCCCAACCCTTCACTCTGCTTTAAGGTCAAGTCTACCTCAAGCCCCTGCCTCAACAAGTGACCCCATCCTTGCTCCCACGAACACCCTCCCTCCCTTCCTTCCTCCCTCCCTCCCTCCCTTCCTTCCTTCCTTCCTTCCTTCCTTCCTTCCTTTTCTTTTTTGTAGGGGGGGAAGGGTCTACAGGGTGTTCAGGGTCTCACTACTAGATCGAACTTGCAGTGATCCTCCTGTTTACAGCCTCCCAAGAGCTGGGATTGCAGGGTAGGCCCAGGAATCGAACCCCTGGCCCTTGTGCCTGCTTGCAGATGCTTTAATCCACTGAGCTATTTGGCCTCCTCTCCTCTCCTCTCCTCCCCTCTCCTCTTCTCTCTTCCCCTCCCGTCCCCTCCCCTCCCCTCCCCTCCCCTCTCCTTTCTTTCTGTTGACTTATTTTTTTATATCAGAAACATATTTTTATTTGAAAACAGTTTAAATTGTTAGACAAAGGATGTTAGTATATAAACTTGACTTTGTTTTTATACAGAATATAAAGATTTCCATCATTAAGTTTCCTAAGCAGCTGTATTAGACAACTGAGCCATCCTGCTGGGCCCCAAAAGCCTCTTTTTTTTTTTTTTTTTTTTTTTTTGAGGGACCAGGGTTTGAACACATGACCTTGCACTTGCCAGGCAGGCACTTGTGCCACAGAGCTATCTCCCTGGTCCTCCATCGTTAAGTTTCCATATGAAGGGTATTATAGGCTGGAAGGAAAATATGCTCTGCACACAAGTGTGTATCTTTCATGTGTGGCACTGAAAACAGTGTAGTGCTCCTACACATAAGTTAGATCAAGTGACATTATACATGATGGGGAAGGGGTTCTACATAACCTAATTGAAGAAGTAAATATGACACAAAAACAGTCAATATTGTAGGGCTGGGCATAGTGGCGCATGCCTGTAATACCATAACTTAGGAGGCTGAGGCAAGAGGATCGATGTGAGTTTGAGACCAGCCTGGGTTACAAAAGTGAGCTCAAAGCCAGCCTGAACTGCATAATGAGATTCTGTCTAAAAAAGACAAAAAAGGATGGGCAAAGCAACTGAAATGCAAAGTATACATGAAAGAAATAGTTGGATTTTTTTTCTCTCTCTTTTTACATTATGGCCGACTCAGCCTACCCTTGGGGTGGGGCTGGTGTAAGCAATGTGGTGCTGGGGATCGAACCCAGTCCCTGTAGCTGCCTAAACTTTCCTAAAAAGGCATTTTAGACCACTGAATCATCCCGCCGGCCCCAGAAATAGTTGGATTTCTAAGAAGATAAAATTTATTATTATTTTTACAATAGCTAACACATTGTTTAATGTTGTCTTCGTCATAGTTGTTCAGAGTACAAGATGCAGACATGATTTCTTGTCTAAACATCATTAGTACAGACCTTTCTTTTTTCACTGAGCAAAGAGAAAGTAGTTGTATATTTAGTTCAATAGCCCATAACAGTAGTGGAGTATCAGCTCATCTGGCATTATCAGAGGCTATTGACTTGAGTCTTTTACAACTTAGCATATTAATATGGCTTTCCTTTTTATACCTCATGGTTAGACTTTTCTGCTGGATGGTTAAGACCAAGATAAAGCAAGACCTGTATTATAAAAAAAATGTAACTTTTGTGTCTGACAAGGTCAGTCAGGTCTCCTTAGGGTTTACCCTGAAGCCATGTACTGTGGTCTGCAGAGCTTTTGTCAGTGTCAGCCATCTGGATGAATCACAGCCATTGCTTGACCATTCTGCTCTCTGTGAAAGCCTAGGAGAATGTTTTCTCTCTTGGTGACTCTCCTTAGGCACACTGTACATCTCTGATCACTTTCCTCTTTGGTCCCATAATCTCCTTGAATAGGAAATTTGGGGCTTCACTGAGTTATGGGCTGTTACAGTACAGGCTCTTTTATGTCCTGTGTTCTCACTGACCTTGAAGGAATAGAGCCAAAATATTGGTTATACTTGTATCCCTTCTTTTTCTCTATTTGGATGGCCAACCTAAGTTAACTGTCCAGAAGAGAAGCTTAATGATATTAATTCTCACTCTCTTTTTTCTCTCTGTCATAAATACCCTAAATCTTACCCTGGGAGGGTGAGCTGGAGTCTAGGGACTCTTGTCTCCTTATGCTTCACTGCCTTTATGAGCTTTCCTACTCTTTTGTAAAACTCATCTCCCAGAGCTACATCCTAGCCCCTTTTTAAATTTTTATTATGACAAGGGTCTCCTGGAATTGCTAAGTTGCCCAGACTGAGATCTTTCTGCGTCAGCTTTGGAGTGCTGAGATCACAGGTAGGCACTGCAACCCGTGAGGCCGGCCCCATGGATGTTCTTGGACAGCAGAGGGCCAAATACATTCTTACCTCCTGCTAATGCTGTCATCTGCAGAACGTGCCCCCCATGACAAGCCATGGCCTCTGGCAGCCTTGCACAGATGCTGATTGCTTCGCTTTTCTTTACCTCCAATCTCTGTTTCTCACACCTCACACCACCCCACTCTCCATCTCATAAATACCCTATGTCTTACGCTGGGAAGGGGGTTGGAGCCCAGGGACTCCTGTCTCCTTAGTGCTTGATCACCTTGCAAGCTTCCCCACTCTTCTCTTAGAGACTGGCTTTTAGGGAAGTGGGCAAAGACAGGCCTTAGTAACACTCACAAGATGAGCGCTGAGGGTTCCTTGGTGTAATATCCTGAGTTCAATTTTCAGAACAGGACCCCCCAACTCCCATCAACCACCCCACCCTAGAGTGCATCAAGAACAAAAACAAAAAAGAACAAAGGTGAGAAGGCTAGGATTTTCCAGCCCTACCGACTAGCTCCAGAAAGATTGGGGCTGGGGCTGGGGATTAAGTGCTACAAAAACTCTAGAACCAGATCTGATGAGCTTCTAAGGAAGCTCCCCCATCTGGGAGCCTTCCAGACCCTGCCCTATGGACTGCACTAGGCTGTTCACCCGTGTCCTTCACAGTAAAGTCTAGAATAAACTGGCAATGTGTTTTCTTGAATTCACTTCACAAATTGAAGCTAAGGAGGGCAGGGGAAATGAAGTTTTTGGTCAGTTGGTCAGAAGTATAGATAGCCCAGGTTTTCAGTTAGCATCTGGAGTAGGGACAGTCATGTGGGATGAGCCTTTTGGCAGTGGAATATAAACATTATCTACAGGTAGACAGTATCAGAATTCACTGAATTTAAGGTGAATCACTTGGCTATGAATTTTCTTACAGTCCTGGGTAGACTATGATAGCTCTCGTTTTCCTTTGCAGCAGGATAGCTGATCTTAGGTTCATATCCCAGCATATTGATAAGGTTAATGTACTTGGACCTGCTTTCACAGTCTTGGTGATCTGGAACTCATCAGACAAAAAAGTTTAGGATACTGGTTCCAAAAGCTAAAACACAAAGACTCTGTGGACCCTCAAGCCTCTATTATAGCCCCTTAAAAGACTTTTCTAGAGCAGTGTTGAGCCTTGGCCTCTAGTCCTGATGAGTTCCTACTGGTGGACCACTGGTGGAGGCCACAGGACTGAATACCGAGTCACCTATCAAGGTGCCTTCCACCCTGGGTTCACTTCCCATGCAGGGAGGTGAACAGGACTGAAGACATGATCCCTGCTTGGTCTACTGTATCAACTTTAGAAGAAGCTTAAGTAAATGGGCTCAGCAATTCCACACCCTGGGTGGCTCGAGGCCTGGTTGGTACCAAGGTGAGGGGAGGAAGGGTGGGTCTGCTTCTGTTTCTCTGGAGGAGCATCAGTCCTTGCCTGCACATTGGGTGTCATCTCCTGGCTTCTGGCGCAGACCCTTTGCCCCCTTGATGCGGACTCTCACAGGACACTGCATGAGGTCCAGACTTCAGACCCAGTCCTTTGGTCTCCAGTGTGTGACAGGCCCTCTTCGCTCTTCTTCATCTGACTCTATGGGTGGCCACTGTAAACCAACTTTGTAATTTCTTATACACTGGTATATCCTATGTTATATGTCTAGAAAAATACTGACAGATACATCTGGATTAACAATTGATACTGGGTTAAGTGACTTGGTGAAACAAGAGGGTACTGAAAAAAGGATCTATGGTAGGTACGCAGCTGGGTGGAGCTGGCAGCACAAATGTGGAGGTGTGAACAAGACATGGAGTTTGGTACAATGGGCACTCGACCACCAACACCAGTCCTGGGGAAGGCTTGGCAATGTGAACAACTATGCCCTCAGAGGAGAAACACAGAGAAGTTTGGGAAGCAGAGAATGCACTGTAGGAGATGCAAATAAGAACGGAACCTGTGGGCCCCACTGCACTCTGCAGCTGACGGCTGAGGCAGCGAGGCATCTTGGATGGAAGATAGAGGTGCACGATGCACTCAGCTCCTTATGTTCCCAGCTCTTGGTTTCTTCCTTAGCACACCACACTACCTTTATCCCAAATAACAGTCATTTGTAATACTCAGCCTGTTTAATGTTCACATCTACCAAATTCTTACAGAAGGTTGGGAGATAGGTTACAAATTTTCACATTGGGTTGCTCCAGGACTTCATACAGTACCTTCATTTATCATTTAACCCAGTATAAATTATCTCTCTAAATGTAGTATATGCTTATCCCTGGATTTTATACCAGCATGAACAGTCACATATAATTAAATGTTCTGAGTTCTCAGTGATACCCAGGAAAGGGGTATGTGACAACTAATTCTCTCAATGGTAATTTATCACATATATTTTCATTTAATTGGATATGCACAAGTGGATAATTTAATGGACCTATACACTGTTAGGCCTATGAACTTAGCATGAATTTCAAATATTATTAGCTATATTTGTCCACAAATTATAATCCCAGCTTTAAAGAACAACATTTTTTCTTAGAAGTTTAGCTTCTCTTTTTATTTGTCTTTCCCACTAAACTCTCACTGACTCTGAGGGTGGTCTGGTTATTTAATCTGGAAAACTGGCATTTTGCTTTGCATTAATTTCACTTCTGTTGCATAAATTGCTTGGCCACTTCGCATTATATGCTTCTTAGCAAAGACTGGAATATCTAAGTATAAGGAATGTAACAAAGAGATGCAGAGTACAGGGAAAATCCACGAGGGCCAGAGGGTTTTATTAGCACCTTTTAGAAGATCTGAATTAGAATATATATATATATATATATCTGCTGTCATCTCCATGCTAAGAATCTAAGCCAAAAAAGGGGAAGGAAAACAAGTAGGCTGTAGAGGCAAGTGGAAAGAAACTGAAGTTAATATTGCATTAATCCTTAGGACAAACAACGATGAATACTTTGCTTATAAGGCCAGATACAAAAATATTATGATACCCTTTACTCTGTACATAGGAAGTAAGAAAGATAGAACTAATATATGAGGATTAATGGCAGTGGATTAAAAATTCTAGTAAAAAAATAGGAGTATTTCATGTAAAGGCTCAGTCTTTCTCTGGCTAAGGCTGATTTCATTTACAGTAATATCTATGTTAAAAGTAACTGTGGGGGGGCAGCAAGATGGTTCAGCAGTCTAAAGCATCTGTTTAGGAAAGCTTAGGCAACCGTAGGGACTGCTGTTAGATCCCCGACACCACATGCCAGCCCCATCTCCAGGGCAGGCTGAGCTGGCCATAACATAAATAAATGAAGTTAAAAAAAAAATGTAACTGTATGTCGGATGTGGTGGTACACGCCTGTAATCCCAGCACTTGAGAGCCTAAGGCAGGAGGATCAGTGCAAATTTGAAACCAGCCTGGGCTACAAAGTGAGCTCAAGGCCAGCCTGAACTGCATAATTAGACCCTGTCTCAAAAAGACAAAAAGTAAAATAAAATAAAAATATAAAAGGAACTTCACATCAACACAGGAAAGAAAAGATCTACAGAAATAGATTGAAGAGTTGGAGGTATAGTCCAGTGGCATATTGCCTGTCTGGTAAGGGTGAGGTCCTGGGTTCAATTCCTGGCACCAGAAAAAAAGAAAAAAAAAAAAAAAAGTATAGAAATGGCTTGGACCTAGATAACCTCATGTGGCAGTGAGGAAACCTCTTCATGAGTCACAAAGCCTTTTACTCTTGTCACTATGATAAAGAGTTTCTGGAAGTGGAGAATAAAGACAGTCACTTTCCTCTGCCTGGCTGGGCCACACTGCAAGGAAATGAATGGCTCTTCATTCTGGCCAGACTCTGAGTGACTTTTCTCAGAGGAAGGAATGATCACAGAGCTACTGGGAAACCTGCTGCAAGAATGTCACACTCAGAGGAAGCAGAGGGTGCCCGGCCTGTTTGAGGAAAAGCAGGAAATTCTGATGAAGAGATAAGGAAGAACTGTGGGGAAAGAGACACATACCGGGTGGGAAAAAGGAAGTCTACAGGCACTCCACGGTGTTAGAGGACATGGGGACACAAACAAAGGGAAGCTGGAGCTGAACCTGCTTTTTGTCAAGCCCGTGAGAGACCGCAGGTGTTGGGCCAAATCAGATCCAAAGCGCATGATGTTTTCCCCATCTTTCTTTGAGACAGGGTTTTGCAACACGGTTGGGGTTGGTCTTGAACTCCAACTGATTCTCCGGCCTCAGCCACCCGAGTGCTGGGATTCCATGTGTGCACCCCTGGAGCACCAGAGACGGGATGAGAGCGGCAGACAACAAGTGAACAGAAAACTTCCTCTATCTGGCGAATGGGAGGGGGGAGGCAGGAGAGGTGGAGGGCAAGGAGAGAGGTGCGGTGGGTGGCTTCTTAGGAAAGAAGCTGCCCTTGCCGCTGCTGCCGCCAAGCTCCTGATGGAGGCTCCAGGCGAGCAGAGTCCTGCATGGCCTCCCCTCACAGTGAGTTCTCTACCTATTTGACTCACTTAAAACGCAGCGTGGGGAGTGAATGTTTAATTTTCTCACTATGCGACTGGCCATAAATCTCTGTAAAATGTGAGGAGTTATGCATTTGATTTATACCCAGAAGGTCTGAATGAATTCACCTTCATGTCTAACCGAGCGGAGCGACTGTGTCACCATACGTCCCATCTTGACGTAGAGGGGAAAAGCCGCCCCACGGAGTTGAAAAGAACCCCGTCATGGCTGACCTGAGTCAGCCCCAGCAGGCAGCTCAGTGATCAGCACATACTTCTGCGGGAATGGGAGGAGGGAAAACAGAGTGGCTGAGCTGAACGTGAGAAAGGACAAAACGGCTCTGGCCCTGCCGGGTGGGACCTTGCTTTGTGTCTCACCTCCCACCTCCTTCGCTAGTCTAATGACGCTTCTGCAGCCAGCACCAGCTAGGGTGACATTGCCTGTTCCCCCAATGTGCTCCTGCTATTTCCTGTTGATGACATCGGGTGGATCTGGGTAAAGATGTGGTCAGGTTAGGTCATCCCAGCAGAGACAAAGGCCATGGTAGTTGGGCAAATTGGCTGTTTTATGGCTGCCCTTTCAGCTGTCACCCCTGGACAGACTTCAAGGTGGGACGGGTGCAGCTTGAAGCAGCCCCAATAGGAGAGAGAAAACACCTCTAAACGCAGCACCTACCTACCGGTCTCTGCTCTTGGGAGGGCATGGGGCCAAGGGTTCCCATGGGTTCTGGAAGAAAGAGCCTTGCAGGCTAACCACAGCACGGGCAGGCCCTGGAGCTGTGACACTGGGTCTCAGGCCCACTACAGCCACAGTGCCCTTCTTATCCTCAGTGTGAGAAACAGAAGCAGAGCCTGCACTGGTGCAGGACCAGCAGCTCTGTGCCCCAGAAATGCCCTGCATAGCACTGACCACCACAAAAATGCTGCAGGACATTTTGACCCCTGCTGCGGGAACTTTGGGACTATTCAACCCTGAGATTTTAGCTCACTGCTGAAATCCCAGCATAAATTCACATCCCATTGGTCACTGGAAGGAGTTTATATCCTAAGTTCTTCCACGCCTTGACGGCTGCAGTGCAACGTCAAAGGGACACAGTTACATCAAAAACTAACTTTGAATAAGGTTATTTGCTAAGAATTCCAACTTGGTTGGACACCTATGCTTGTCAACTGTTTAAAAATTATAACACCGTGTGAGCTGTTTTCTTCTCCTGAGAAGAATCCCTCATCCTCTCTCCACCCCAAAATAGAAAGCAACAAGGGACCCAGGACTAAAGAACATAGAAGAAAATAAATCTTGCATGTCTTTTGCAGCATTGAGGGTGTGAGCAAATACTCAGCACAGACAGACAAACCACACCTGGAGCTCACCTCCCACAGGAGCACTTAGCTCATTTGGCCTTTCCTTGGTATCTCAGCTTTTTGGGTGCTGAAATGCCCGAAGGCAGCCAGGACAGCACATAGCCTAACCCCACAAGCTGCACAGGAGCTTGCACACAGCCTAACCCTGTGAGCTGCACAGGACCAGGAGCTCAGACATGGCCTAACCCCATAAGCTGCACAGGAGCTCGCACACGGCCTAACCCTGTGAGCTGCACAGGACCAGGAGCTCAGACATGGCCTAACCCTGCAAGCTGCACAGGACTGGGAGCTCAGACGCAGCCTAACCCCACAAGCTGCACAGGACTGGGAGCTCAGACGCGGCCTAACCCTGTGAGTTGCACAGGTGCACAGGACTGGGAGCTTGCACTGGGCCTCACCCCACAAGCTGCACATGACCGGGAGCTCATTCCCTCCTCAAGACTCTGCTTCATGTTACAAAAGTGATAAACGGTGAGGCACAAGGGGAAGGAATTTATCAACCCGCTGCCCTTTGCTAACTTTGCTGCCATCTTCCTGGTTGTTCCATGTGGCACTTAACCGACTTTCCAGTGATGTTATTCCATGTACTTTGCTTGCAGATCAGTATTTTCATGTCCTAAAATATATGCCAAATGGCTCTACATAACTTGCAAATTATAGCAACTTAAAGACAGTATGAATGGATCCCAGGCATGCTGTGCGGGGCCCTGAAACTGTGACTGGGTGTGGCGGTGGCCACCTGTAATCCTAGCACTTGGGAGGCTGAAAACAGGAGGATCACTACAAGTCTGATCTGTGCAGTGAGCTCTCATAGATCCTGTACTAAATACATAAAAATAAATAAATAAAAATAAAGGCAATATCAAAAAAATGTCTTCACGAAGACAAGAACCACCTACTAATTTTTTTTTTTTTCTTAGCATGAAGCTTTTTTTGGAGGAGCTTTACTAGCTATCAGTTTTGCTGGACACTGTAAGCCATCAGTTTTGAAGGACTCAAAGATCTAAGACAGAAAATAGAAAACTTACTCTTTTCTCCCCATTGCAAAGATCTGTCTTTGATCAGCACTTTTTTTTTTTTTTGGCTTCACTTGCTGTCTTCTCCCTGCTTTGCTGTGTCATGAGCTGTTTCTCCTCTGTAGCGCCCCTCTGCCATGCCACCTTCCTTGAAAGTAGCTGCCTGTGGACTAAAACTATGAGCTGCAATAAACTCTTCCATTTCTAATTTTGAAAACATTTTTTTAAAAAAAACAAAGAGATGAGCTGGGTGTGGTGGCGCACGCCTGTAATCCCAGCACTTGGGAGGCTGAGGCAGGAGGATCAGTGCAAGTTCAAGATCAACCTGAGCTACAAAAGTGATCTCAAGGCCAGCCTGAACTGCATAGCGAGACCCTGTCTCAAAAAGACCAAACCAAACCAAACCAAACCAAATCAAACCAAACCAAACCAAACCAAACCAAACCAAACCAAACCAAACAAAACAACAAACAGATGTACTAAATGGCATAGTGCTGATCAAGAACCTTGTAGTATGTTGTAGTTATGGAGGAGGCTAGTGAGATTATGTAAGGATAATGTCTTCCAAAAGAAGCAAGAGCACTTCATAGGAATGAAAAAAATTATTTTAAGAAGGAAAACTTAGCAACAAGAAAAAAATATGACAGCGTATATTAAAAACAGTAGGAAAAGCCTCAGCATTGTCCCATGGGATAGTCCAAGGCAGCTCTGCTGAGGTGTTTATCATTCCAGGAGGGCCTTGTGTGGGGGCCAGGCAGAAAAGAGGGACCTGTATGGGGGCCAGGCAGAAAAGAGCTGTGTCTTCCCAGGACCTGCCAAGAAGAGATTTCTGCTTTGGTCATTGAGTCCACAGCTCTCTGTTCTTACTTGGTTTTATTTTATCAGAATCTGTCACAAGGCCTGTGAGCGAACAGGGAGATCTTGTTCATCTCCATGAGGTTTGTGGCCTCTGAGATGCTGAATGAATGGATGAACAGATGCTACAGAACAGAGAGCCTATCTGGGCCTCCCCTCTGTAGCGGGCACATATAGCTGTGTCTCTCACGGGCACGCGGCCAGTAACTAAGCCCAGCAGTGATTCATTCAGCTTGAATTTTCCCACCTTCAGGAGCCAGAACCTCCATGGTCCCCTTTCCCTCCCCCTCGGTCATCTCAGCAGGAAATTGCTGCCCTGTCCCTCACACGGTGATGCATGGTGGAAGCATTTCAGCAGCCTGTGGCAGGGCCCAGATCGGGGTCAAGGCAAAGTAAATACCAACCCTTATTAGGAGATCCTGGCCTCCGGCATACACGTACCCGCTCCGTAAGCAGCTTCCAGCTCTGTCATAGAAAGCAGCCGGCTAGGCCACTGCCTCCAAGTGAAGGCTTTCTGACTTCCAGGAACTTCTCTATCAGCCCCTACTTCCTTCCTCTGTCCGAAGCCCACTGTTCTGGGAAGGTTTCACCCCAGCTCTGACGCTCACCGCACCCCCACGCTGTGGCTATGGGAGGAAACTCTGCATGCCAGGAAGGGAGACAATGACGCAGAGACCCAAGCCAGGTTGCTCCAAGCTGCGGCCACGCCTCCAGGGCCACTTCACACGTCCACTTTCTAGAAAGTCACAACTAGGTCAGACAGTGAGGATGCAACCAGAGGCCAGCTGGGATTCAGGCACAAGCCATAGTTGGTGGAATTCTTTTATTAGCAGTGGATATCGTAGTGGCACTGACTGGGTTTGAGGAGACTGGTCTGCTATATTTCTTTGGTGAGATCTGAAATTATACTGTGATTTTTATTTAGTGGCTATCAGAGGCTTGGACCACCCTGTGGTTTCGCAGTTAGCCACCTGGATCAGCTGCAAGCTGCAGGGAGGCATTTATGTTGTGGCTCTCTGGGCACAGAGCCTGGTGCTGTCTGCCCACTGCTGAATGAATGGATTACTGGGGGTGAACTATGGCAGGAGTTTGAATCTGCCCAGAGCTCCACAGGCCAGACCACAATGCAGGCCAAGCAGGCGCTTCTGAGGACTCACTTGTTCTGAAGAGGAGTTGTGCTGTGTTGCCCAGGCTGCCTTGAACGCCTGGGTGCAGGGATCCTCCTGCTTCAGGCTTCTAAACAGATTTCAGGTGTGCACTATGATGCCTGGCACATTTTTCTTAATTAAGGTCCCCTCCAATTACACACAACAGAACATCCTATGGGTTTGGCTAAATGTATACGGCCACCAAACTACGATCACAGTCGAAACATAAGGAGGATCCTCATTACCCTACAAGTTTGCTCACACCTCATCACTAATCTCTGCCCTGCTCTGATGCTTGGCACCATCCTGGCACCGCCAATCCAAACTGCACTCTTGAACATATTATTCAGGGCCAGTTTTGTAGGAAGCCCTCTCCCAGAGCCATGGCTTCCTGCCAAGGGGAACCTGAGGCACCCAGCTTCCGTGTCTCCCTGGGCCCTGTGAGCTGTCATGTCTTGGTTCTTTCTTACTCCATGGAGGCTGTTACTCATTTGGGGACATAACTGCCGTGTTTCTCAGGACACCTTCCTTTCTCCTGTTCTCACCACTTCTGTGCTGGCTTCTTTCCTCCTCCACCTAACAACACTTTTCTCTGTGTTCTTAAAACACACAGGGAAGGGCTGGGGCATATTCCATGTGAGAGCACTTGCCTAGTGCCTGCAAGACCCTGCGTTTTGCCTTCAGGGTGCCCTGGCACTGCCAACAAACAATCTTGCAAATTGGCGTTTTTATTCCTTTCTCTTGAACTCTGTGTGTGTGTGTGTGTGTGTGTGTGTGTGTATACACTATTTATTTATTTATTTGTTTGTTTGTTTGTTTATTTATTTATTTATGTTATGGCTCAGCCTGCCCTGGGGCGGGGGACTGGCACAGCATGTGGTGCTGGGAATTGAACTGCAGTCCCTGCAGTTGCCTAAACTTGCCTAAGCAGGCTCTTTAGACTGCTGAGCCATCTCGCCAGCCCCAAACTGTGTGTATATTTCTAATGGAGGCAAAGCATATTTACCAATCCTGTGAACCCTTCAAACTCTGCACAACCAGTTCGTTGTTATCCCTGCCAATCTGCCTTCCTCCTGTGTTCGTCATGGGATGATCTTGCACCCAGCACCACACTTGCACCTCCCCTGTTTGCTTTACAGGAGCTACCTTTAAAAGCAAGTCTCAGATCACCTACACTCTCCAGGTGTGGACCTTAATCACCCCTGGGCCCAGCCATCTGCCTGGTCTGGTTCTTTTGCCTTCAGTCTCCACTCTGCAGTTGGACCTATTTTCCTAAAATACAAATCAGACCACATCTTTCTTACTAAGGCAACCTTTCCTCTAGTGGCTCCTTAGTGCCCACAGGATGATGGCGCTCAGGCCTTAGCAGTGGGGGGCCTCCCACTATCCCCACCCCACATCTCTACTTCACTGGAGCAGCAGGGCAAGGCTGCTGTGCACCTTGGGCTGAGCTCACTGCTCTAGTGCTGCAGTCGAGCGCTTTAGGAACACTGAGTCCCCTCCCCAAGGCTGCTCTCCGAGCAGACCTGGCTGCAGCTTCCTGGCCCAGAGTCCAGAAGGCAGTAGAGTTGTCTGATGCCTCTGTGCAGGGCAAAACTCTGCTGCTTACACCTATTCCTCTCAGAAGCCCCTGGCCCCCAGGGTTGGGAAGAACCCAAAACATGCATGAAAACCTTTTGCACAGTATTAGATGCAACACAGAATACCAAAGGAAGCATTTCTATGTAGCCATTACTTGTTTCCCTAATAGAGCCACACCCGCTGTCACAAAAACTCGTAGTACATTTGCTGTTTGGGCTCAGATCAGTTTGTAGCAATGATAGTGAAAATGATGACAAATTAGAATTTTTGCTCTAACCCTAATCCAGAAGCACTCCCATGACAAAGAAGCCAAAAGGTCTGCCTGTTTCCTACTCGAGCACCTTTATTTTGCTCCTTAAATTATACTTTCGATAAGCTGAAGTAACGATCGCCCAAAAGCAAGGCAGCCCCTCTCTGACCATGTGGATCGTGGGAAGTCATGTGGCTCATTAGCTTTTTCAGCCACGACTTCCCACCTGCTATGTTTAGGTAAATAGGGGCGCACCACTGAGCCCCAGCTTCTGGGCTGGCAGATGAGCAGTCACCCACACCACTCTCACCAAAGCTCAGTGTTATGGCTTGAGGGCCATGGTGTGCATGAAAAGGGCTGAGAAGCACTGTGGCAAGCCACGCCACAGACCAGACCCTTCCGTACAGCTCTCTTCTCTCTCTTAGGAGGGGAATCAGTTCTACAGCCCAATGAATCCTAAACACCCGGGAAGACACGCCGGGAACTCCAGTGGTAGACACAGCCTTTTGTTTTGCTTTTGATGGAAGAGCAATTAGAAAAATAGTAGATATCATCCACGACTCCCTCACGCATGACTTGCAAAGGACCGGTGGACTACCAGGATTCCAGGCAATACAACATCAGACGATGAGAGCTTCCCAGACTCTTGCTCACTCACCGTTCCAACCAAAGGGTAGATAAACCCAGCACCTATGCTGGCCCGGACGTCACTGATGGGTAGGATGAAATCTTTCGGCACACCTTTCCTTTCAGGTTGGTGAGACAGAGAGAGGTGGGTCTTGGCCATGCAGATGGGCAAATTTCCAAAGCCCTGTGAGAAGGGAAAGGAAATGCGATCAAAGACAGAAGGGCTGGTCTCCTGCATCTGCCTCCCTTGCATGCCACAGAATCTCTGTAGCAATTGTATGTCAGCTAGGAGGTGTAGTTTCCCCTGGTTCAGTGAGCAAGAACCTTGGGGTAAGAACTCATCCACATGGCTGTCCGTGAGCAGGTTGTGGGGTCTACTGTTTGTTTTGGCCATTGTCTCATTTAAGAGGAGGCAGCTTTATGCTCGTGAGGGGGAAAGCAGGGCTATTCTTGGGCACAGCAGGGGCAGCAGCTGTAGAAACCACTTTCCAGGGCTATTAATATCCGGACTAGAAAGGTAATCTGGAGAAAAGCTCTGTAATAAGGCTCTGAGTCAGGATGGTCACTCATTTGCAGAGTCCTGCAGGAAGCAAAGGGCCCTTTGTGCTGGTTTATGAATCATGGCTATTTGATCTGTGATTACATTATAGTAACTAAGATGAGGTCACTTTTTAAGCCTCTTATTTTTAAGGACCAAAGTCTATGCTTGACCCAAGAGTTCTTAAGGTGAAAGGGCAGGAAGTCACATGCAGCGCCTCACAAAAAAGACAGTGTCTCCGAAGCCTGCCTGTGATTAAATGGCACACAGTGTTCCCCTGGAGGCTTTGCTAATTAATTGCCATCACATACTCGACACATAAGTTTTAGGCAAGATTCCCCTGGTAGACAGACATAAAAAGAAGGCAATCTTGAGAGGTAACCCATGTGGGAGTCCTTCTGATTCAACCCAGAGCTATTTGGAACATTTTCGAATACTATCAACTGCATTCTGAAGTTCTTTTTGAAAGCCCTACTCTTACGTACTGACAAGAACTTTGCTCAAAAAAATCACCAATGGTCTTCAGAAATGGTGCCTATAATTTTGGAGATTGGGTCAAATATTGAAATAATTTCTATGAACTGATAAAGATTTGTCACTTAAAAGTTTGCCAGCAGAAATATCTTCAGTGCCACATACCATAAGCATGTTATTTTATAAATAATATTTGAAGACTAAAAAAAAAAACGCATGAAGATATGCTGTTGGAATTCACGGTGGCCCTATATAGTATCATTAAAAATTCAGGAAGAGCCGGGCATGGAGGCTCACACCTGTAATCCCAGCACTTGGGAGGCTGAGGCAGGAGGATCAGTGCGAGTTCAAGACCAGCCTGGGCTACAAGAGTGAGCTCAAGGCCAGCCTGAACTACATAGTGAGACCCTGTCTCAAACAGGCAAAAAACAAAACAAAACAAAACAAAAAAACAAAACAAAACAAAACAAAACAAAACCCTCAGGAAGGATCCCTGGTATGCTGTGCCAGCCCTGCCCATGGGGTATACTGAGACAGTGACTGAGACTAGACATGATGGCACACGAGTATAATCCCAGCACTCTGGAAGGCTAAACACAGGAGAATCACTGCAAGTCCAATCTGGGTAGTGAGATCCTATAGACCCTATGCTAGAGATAGGCAAAACAAAACAAACAGGGCTGGCCAAATAGCTTATCGGATTAAAGCACCTGGAAGCAGGCACAGGGGCCTGGGGTTCAATCCCCAGGCCTGCCATGTGGGCTGTGCTGAGATGGGTGTTTGAGACTGGGCGTGGTGGTATACACCTGTAACCCCAGCTCTTGGGAGGCTGTAAACAGGTGGATCACTATACTCCCATCTAGCAGTGAGACTCTGAATACCCTGTAGACCAGCGGTTCTCAACCTGTGGGTTGTGACCCTGGCGGGGGTCGAATGACCAAAATACAGGAGTCGCCTAAAGCCATTACGAATCATAACTGTAACAAAATTACAGTTTTGAAGTAGCCACCAAAATTATTTTTTGGTTTGGGTTCACCACAACATGAGGAACTGTATTGTGGGGTCGCGGCATTAGAAAGGTTGAGAAGCACTGCTAGACCCTTCCCTAAAATACAAAACAAACAAAAACAAAAATAAAAAACTCAGAAAGGGGAGAACACCTCAGACTCTAAAATAATCACCTTATTTTTCTAAGGTCATCACACATGAGAATCTGAGAACAATGCCAATGTATACAGCAATATTTAGGAACAGAACTGTTAGGAGATAAGCCACAGACATATATGGAAACGGCCAAGGAAATGAGGCTGCCAGCAATCTGACCAAACCTATGAAAATTCCTGAGTCAGCACTGATATTATTTATCCAACTATCAAGTAAGATTTACAACTAGGATTAAGGAAGCTCAGGCCCCATCTCCCCATGCCAGCTCTATAGGCCACTAGGGGCTGCGAGTCAGGGTGGCTCATGCTGCTGGGACCCGGTCATGGTGGCGTCCCACCTGGCTTTGTCATGTGTGGAAGTGGAAGAGGATGGAGCTTTGACCTCTAGGAAGCCAGAGAACCACTTGCAAAAAAGAGACAGCAAATGCCCCACTTTATCTGCCACAAACCTATCTGCTGAACCTGTGCAAGAACACTTTTAAGGCTGCAAAAAACTCATAGCAAAGGGGAAGCACTGCAAATGTTCTGTATCTGAGATGCCCATGGAAGTGCGTGCCTGTAATCCCCATACCTGGGAGGCTGAGGCAGGACAAATGGGAAGTGCGAGTTAATTTAGCCACTTAGTGAGACTTTGTCTCCAACTTTAAAAAGGGCTAAGATGTAGCTCAGTATGAAAGCCCTGAGCTCAGCCCTCGGCACTACAGAAAAATAAACACAAATCATCCATGTCAGATTTCACAGCTGCACACCAAAGGACCATTTTAAAGTTTCTGGCAGGGTGGGTGGGACCACTGGCCCCACACCATGCATGAATACCCCCATGCTGGACACACCAGCGATCTGAGAACTCAGTGATGCCTACCCAAACACAGTCGGCCTGCTAAGAGCTATGATGTCACTCTTTGTTGATGCTGTTATTAAGTGATGTTCAGCTAGTAAGACACCATGAGTCCTTGCAGGGTAAGTATTAGGAGCGCTGCAGCGAACTATTTTCTTAAAAGGGCTACTTTTACCTGTTGAGTATAGCGATCTATTTTGGTTTGTGCTTCAGGAGAGAGTTCAATATCCTTGGCTCCGTAGACAGCCTGGGCAATGGTTCTTATCTTTTCCACAATTGGAAGCTGGAGAAACATAAAAGATAACACACCTGTCAAGTTGAATTTGGTTAAACAAAGGCAACATTTAGTGGGAGTTCAGATATTGTTTTTATTTTTAAAAACTATTTTATTTATGTTATGGCTGGTTCAGTCTGCCCTGGGGGTGAGGCTGGCACAGCATGTGGTCCCAGGGTTTAAACTGCAGTCCCTGCAGTTGCCTAAGCTCTCCTCAGAAGGCACTTTAGACCACTGAGCTATCTTGCCAGCCCTTGATAATGGCTTTAAATTCCCTCCTGAGTCCCCTGCAACTGCAGCTCAAAAAAACACTTGTAGGCAAGGTGGGAGGAGCCAGCTCTGAGGACCATGTGTTTCCTAAGCTAGGAAGAGCCAGGGGTGGGGTGACCTCCTTCCCTACCATGTGGCTGTTCTTTGAGGTAGCTGTGGGGCGGGAGAGCGAAGGGAGAACCCAGGCCCTGCCCTATCCTGCTAAGCCGGCTATGAGCAGATTGCAAGTCCTCTTCCCTAGGACTGGGTATGACTACAGAATACCATCTTTCTGTACACAGTGAAGCAGCGTGCAAATGTACAGGTCACGTGGTGCCGCTCCAGCTGTCAGCAAGACTATTACATTGGGCTGACTGGGAGAATCAGGTTTTCTCTGAAAGTATAACCAAATGAGAAAATGGATATTACTGTTCCTGACCTAGTTAATGAAGAGAATGGACTCTACTATAATGAAAAATTCATGTGGGAAAAAATAGCAAATAGATCACTAATGAAGGGATTACTAGGAGTGAGAATCTGACTTATTTGTTCTTAGTTTTAAACATGCAAAGTTTTTTTCACAATCACCTCTTTCTTTCAATTTTCATTAGCACGTGTTGGCAGTACAGGACGACCGCATTCCTGCTGTGGGGCTTCCACATGGTTGTGACACATCCTAATTCTTTTTTTCACCCCCTCCCCATCTCTTGATGCCATTCCCATGTGTAAAAGATCCATTACCCTATTTTCTATCATTTACCATTCATTTTTCTCTTTATTTATATTTTGGATTTCTCACATAAAAGAAACCCTGTGATATTTAAGTTGGAGTGTTTGATTTATTTCACTTAACACTATGGTATCAGAGTGTGTCCATTTTCCTACAAATGACTTAAGTTTGTCCTTCTTTATGACAGAGTGCCACTCCACTGTACGTAAATACATTTTCTCTATCCACTTGTCTCCTGCTGGTCACACAGGCTTCTTCTAAGATTTAGTTATGATGAGTCATTCTGCTGTACGTGTGGCTATGCGTGTATTACTATAGCATGGTCTTTACATCTTTTGGGAAGATACCTAGAAGAAGAATACTTGGGTCAAATGGAATTTCTACATTTAGTTTTTTTGAGGCATCACAATATTTATTTCCATAATGGTTGAATTAAACATGGATTTAAAAAACTTCTGTCTGTCTAACGACCTTTTTTCCAGACAGGATCTCACTGTGTAGTTCAGACTGGACTTGAACTTCTTAGGCAGCCCATACTGCCTTTGAATGTAAAGTGATCCTTGTGCCCCAGCCTCTCAAGTGCTGGGATTACAGGCATGTGATTATACCTGGCTCTAAACATGAAAATACTTTAAGAAATATATTTTTACTTAAAAATGTAATTGTTGGGCTGGTGAGATAGCTCAGTGGTCTAAAGTACCTGCTTAGGGCCCGGGAAGATAGCTCAGTAGAATGAGTACTTGCCTGGCAAGTGCAAGGTCCTTAATTCAATCCCCAGTACCATAAAAAAAGTACCTGCTTAGGCAAGCATACAGGAACTGAGGTTCAATCTCTGGCACCACATGCTGCATCAGCCCTGCCCTCAGGGTGGGCTGAGCTGACTACAAAAAAGAAAATGTTCAGAAATTAATCACAGTAAAATACATGTAACATATAAAAATGTGATCAAAATATATGATGAAGAAAGCTTAAATATTTTATTACAGAAAAGATACAATACCATTAATCCCCCCCAAACACTCTTTCTTGCTTTCAATATGCTTGCTCCTTACTGAGAGAGCCCTGGGATTCCTTTTGCATCCTTACAACCCGTAATCAAAACTAGGGTGCGTGCTGCTGCCGAGTGCCATGCAGTATACAGGCTTGCAAACACGACAGCATCCTCGCCCACCTTCTCCACTTGTCTGGCACCATGCAACTTCTCTTTCCCCACGTCAGAAGGACCACAAAAGTGAAGCATTTTGAATTGGTTCGGTGCACTGAGACATCCATGACAGTGGAACTAACGACATTCTGGAAAGAGGGTTTCCAGAGCTGCTTCAGAAAGTGGAAAGGGCGATTGGACAAATTATGTTTGAAATGGGGGGGAGGGGGGATAATTTTAAAGGAGAGTAATGGTGATGTGTCTTTTGTTATAGTATCTTTTTAAGTAAACACTCACCATATCCTTTGATCACCCCCACTTAACAGTTTCAGGAGTGCTAAGTAGAACACAATAGCATGCCTCCAATCCCCAGGACTCTTCCACCTAGTGAAACTGCACCCACCCCACTATACAGTACTGTCCCCAGCCCCGGCAATCACCCTCTGTCTCTATGGAACTGACCACACTCAGGACCTCATACCAGGGACCCGGCATGCTTTTCATTTACTTACTTACTTATTTCATACAGGGTCTCAATACACAGTTCAGACTTGTAGTGATCCTCCTGTTTTCAGCCTCTCCAGTGCTGGGGTTACGGGCATATGCCACCACACCCAGACTTAGTGACTAGCTCAGTACACTCAGGGGTGGGGCCAGGGCGGCATGTGGTGCTGGCATTCAAACCCTGTCCCTGGTCCCTGCGCTTGCCTAAGCAGGCGCTTAGTCCACTGAGCTAGCTGGCCGGCGCCTGTGTGTCTTTCACGCCTAGCTTACCTAACTTAACACATAGTCCAGAGCCATGACCGTGCAGGCTGTTTCAAACCTCATTCCCTAGGGCTGAACAGTACTCTGCTGTGGGCGCATGCCATGTTTTCCTTCTCTCCACGTCATGATAGGCATCCGGGCTGTATCTGTCTTTTGGCTACTGCAGACAATGCTGCTCCCTACAAAGGTATCCAAATAGCTCTTGGAGACGGTCTCAGTTACTTTTCTTTGCTTGCTGGGACAAAATACCCGACACCCAAAATGAAGGAAGGAAAGGCTTATTTAACTCAGAGTTAGTGGAGATTTCAGTCCATACTCAGCTGGTTCTGAGGCAGGGTGGCACATGGCAGAGAGCAACTGTTCATAGTGGCAGAAAACAGCAAAGAGCAAAGCAAGGAGCAGCAGCTGTGGCAGCTAGCAAGCCTCTCTCCCCTCCTTACATTTATATGCAGATTAGCTACCCGAGGTGGGTGTAGCGCTCACATCCATAACCCTAGTACTGGATCATGAATTAATCACAAATTCTAGAAACTGCTCCACAACTGCTTAAGGTTTTAGGTGGACAACTAGACAAATGATAACAGATACCTAGCCTTCAAATCTTTTGGGCATAAGGAATATGTACCTTCTACCAATAAGCAAGCTCCTGCCTAATACACTTACTAGAAAGTGGGCAATTCTGAGCAGGACCCCAAGCCTGGGTCCTGAGCCAAGAAGCCAATAAGGAATTCAGGGAGGAAGCCCAGGGCAAGGTTCTCTAGGGATTACTACCACAATGCTTCTCTTTCACTTAGAGAACATTTGGGCCGTCTTATCTCTAGGGTTTAGTGTAAAGCCCAGAGTCTGGCCTGATAAGGTGCTTCCCCTGTGTGAGATGTGTTTACTCTGTACCCACAGGGAAGGAACATCCTGTTGTTTCTCTGCTTGAGTTGGGGACAAGTATAATCTCTAAAAAAACAGAAAAAAGCCAGGCTCAGTCCAGTGTTCTGAGTCTGAACTTTAGATTCACCGAAGCTGTTCTGGGACAACAGATAGGTTTTGTAAAACAAAGAAAACAGCACTATAAATTCTGAGCATTTGCGCACTCCCTGTTGCCGGCCTGCCCCCTGCTCTGTAAACACTGGTTAATCTATTTACTCACAACTTGCACTGCCAGGCGCCCGCAGGACTGGCTCACACACAGTAGGCCTCCCACATGCATGTGCTGAATGAAAAAACAGCCATCTCCGGCACGTACTCACACAACCCATGGTGTTGCACATACGGTATGAGGGACTCTGTACAGAGACCCCTCGATAGAGCGGGAGCCAGGAGATACGGTAAACAGCAACAGAAGCGGGTGTGCAACTGAGGCTCGGGACAAGCATTGTTGTTCAAGCTGGGGGAACACAGATTGCCAGGCAGGGCTGGAGGGCAGCACAGCCTGGCAAGACATCAAAAGGAACTTGAATGCCGCCTTGAAGCCAGGACAGTTCCATGGGAAGAGACGGGCAGGTGCAAATGGTAGTAAACACAAAACTTGGTGGGAAAATAGTGAATATTCTGTTTGTAGAGAGTATAATTACATAATAGTATAATTAGCAATTTCACAAATCCTTGCAATCATTTTGAACTGATGCTATGTTAAACTTCAGATTCAGCAAGAAGATTATTCTGAACACATTCCATATTCACTCCCTCCCAAATGTTTGAGAAACTGAAATATTATCTTGGAAACTGAAATGCTCTAGATTGCAGCTGTCCAATGGAACATTCGGCCAGGATGGAAATGTTCATAGCTGCTTTCCAGCCCAGTAACCATGTATCTCATGTGGTTATTAAAGGGACTAGAGTAGCCAAGGAAATGTATTGTTTTGAAACCCAGGGTCTTTGCATTGGCATGCATCATTCTGGAACACCCCAGTTACCCCAACCCTCAGCCCTAGCAAGGCCTCACTAAGTCAACTGGATTTGTACTTTTATTTCATTTTAGCTTCCACAAAGAGCTACTTGTAGTGGGGCTGGCGAGATAGCTCAGTGGTCTAAAGCGCCTGCTTAAGCAAGCTTGGGCAACTGCAGGGACTGCGGTTTGATCCCTGGCACCACATGCCATGCCAGCCCCACCCCAAGGGCTGGCTGAGCTGGTCATAACATAATAAATAAAATTAAAAAAAAGAAATAAGAGCACCTGTGGTCCTGGGCCTTGCTAACAGAAAATAATAACTAGGAAAAAAAAGAAAATGTCTATGACCAGGTGTCAGTGTTGCAATAGTCATTTGCATGCAGGAGGTGTGCTACTAATGTTAGCAGAGTGACACCATAAATGGAAGCTGGAGGAGGTGGTGAGCTTTATGTTTTATTTTACTCATGCAGAAGTCATGGTCCAGGCTTGTCGATGCTGTGTTACTCAAAGTTAGATGGTACACTGTCCTTGAAAAGATTCTGGACATGCCCCTTCAAGTCGTCAAATCAAATTATCCAAAAGACTTAGCTTTTGGTGGAATACAATGGATACCTAAAGTTTAGAAAAAGTTACTCAAAAAGGTTAAAGTAGTTTTTGGTGTCCAAAGAATGGATCAAACAAAGTGAAATAGAACTGAAGTTTTAAAATGAAGCTGTTAGAAATAATATAAAGATGTGTGAAGTCTTCATAACGCCCTGATGCCACTTGCAGCTCACTCAGAGGTGAGATGCTAAAGTTGGCAGCATGAAGAGTCTGGTAAGTGAGTCGCAGAAATGCTACACAGTCCTCTGCCATCCACACCGACCACCTCTTCCTCAGCCCACGCTGCTGCTGCTTTAGCTTGCCTCAGATGAAATGAAGGGCAAGCTCTGGGGCCATGAGGAATAAAAAATACACTGTTCTTTTGTTTCCTCAAGGCCTCCAAGTTGAATTCTCATAGCTGAAGTGTTCCTCAGCTGTGATATTGGCACCGTGTATTTTAATGGCCATAAAATATTTAAAGAGAAGGGTCAATTAATAAGCTCGTAAGTTGAATAGAAATCTCTAAGCATACAACCATTAGTTCCGTTGCTCCATGTATTTGAAATGAAGCATAAATTTTAAATGACGTACAAGCACAGCTTGGCAAAGAGCCTTTGCTGTGATTCAAGTAAAAGTACAACTGGAAACAGTGGATGCTAATATATGCTGACTGTAGCCCACAGGTGCACAGGGTTATGTTGCAGACACAGCACCTGGTGTCCGGGGGGAGCTGCACCAGCTGTGCCACATGCTGAGAATAACAGGCCCTTGTATCTCGGACACAGCAACACCCTTTTGGCTGGAGACCAGCACATCTGAGCTACCAGAGGCATACGTGCTGACTTCCAGGAGCCAGCTCGCAGTGCCTGGTCCCCAGCTCAGAGCTGAACAGCAGGCTAATGCTGGAGACACCCTGGGGAGTCTCATTATCAACAATAGCGTGTGGCGGGCAATACACACAGGCTCCTGGCTGCAAAATGTGAATCTGTCTTTGAGCCATGGCACTGGTGAGCTTCCACGGGTGATCCCTGATTCCTCTCCAACAAAAGAAAGGGTGTATAAAATAGGTGGTTTTAAAGACCTCACTCAAAATGAAGGGAAAGGGCTCACAGTGGCCTGAAAACTGTGGTGGACAAGCACTCTGGTATCCTTGGGGCTGATCTGTTTCCTCCTCTCTTACAAACTGGACTCAGGAAATTCCTCGTGTCACAAGAGGAATCCAGGACACAGTTGTTCTGGCATGCCGAGAGCTCTGTGTCTGCAAGTGGCCTTTTTCTCTGGCTGTGGAGCTTTTGTCCACTGACCTATGGAACACTTGCTTCTTAGGCAAAAGCTCCTGCCAGGGGCTCGCCAAGTGTCGCTTAAGAGCAGAGGAGACCACTTAGATGGGATGAAAAAAAATGTGTCTGGTAAGATATTAGTCAGAACCAGTCCCCAGGGGCTAGGAAGATAGCTGTGCTTGTCTAAGTGCCTGCATGGAAGTACAAGGACCCAGATTCTACCCCAGTAGCACATGCTATGCCAGCCCTGGAACCTCAGGCTGTGCTGGCCACGAGAATCAGGCATGGTAGTGCACATCTGTAATGCCAGTGCTGGGGAGACTGAGACAGGAGGATCACTGTGAGTCTGATATGTGTAACAAGACCTTGTACTAAATACATAAATAAATACAAGATAAAAAAAGCAAAAAACAAAAAAAATTCTAGCTTCTTGGAGATTAGGGTGACTATTTTCTCCTGAATCCAAAGGTTTCAATTTTCTCTCCTGAAGAGGTCTCTTGTATGAGGTGCCTTTCATGTTTATACTTGTGATCATATTTAAATCATATTCAAGAGCTTGAGTTCAGGTTGAGACAATGGATAGTCTACTTACAGTGACAGGATAGGAGTTTCGGATGACTTTATTTATTTATTTAGTCTTTTTGAGACAAGGTCTTGTTATGCAGTTCATACTGACCTTGAGCTCACTTTTGTAGCCCAGGTTGGTCTTGAACTCACACTAATCCTCCTGCCTCAGCCTCCCAAGTGCTGAGATTACAGGCCTGCACCACCACATCCGGCTAGGGATGTCTGACTTTAGATTGAGAAAGTAATGCATTTCTAGAAACTTCCATCATAGTGATCATGTCCCATTTATTATGGTAGCAGTAAAACTGCACCCATCCTTGGGACCTGCACAAGTCCAGCAGCTACAGTTTCTTTCTAGCATACTAGGACACAGGACTACATGGGAGGTGAGCATGCTCAGATCTCTGTGTACCGGCGTGGGAAACGTTCTGTACTGCACCACAGGCAAGAGGAGACTAGACGGAACACACAGCAGAGCCGGGGAGGATCCTAGTTTCACTCACAGCCGGGGCATGCCTGTGGAAGTGTGCTCCTGGGAGGTGACACAGGAATTTGGGTTGGGCTCAGGAAAGAGAAGCTATGAAGGATCTAGGATGACCAAAGACCTTTAAGGGGAGTGTAAAAGGGACAGGGTAAGAGATACATTTACAAATGAGATGCTTGACAATGTAAGGGGCCACTTCACACAACAGCCCAGGGCACTTAACAGGGAGAGCTGAGGAAATAGCCTCAGGCCCAGGACAGTCAAGGGCACGCTGGGTAGATGCAGAGAGGATCAAACTAGGGCAGGATCCTTCCTCCTCCGGGGGTGTAAAAAATGACTGAGAAATATAAAAAAACAAAGATGAATAAATGTTTTAAGGTTAAAGTTCTACCAAGTCAACCCTGAACAGATATTATGAAGGTACTTAATACCACGAAATTGTACACTTAAAAAATGTTAACATGGCCGGGCATGGTGGCGCACCCCTGTAATCCCAGCACTCGGGAGGCTGAGGCAGGAGGACCGGTGTGAGTTTGAGATCATCCTGGGCTACAAAAGTGAGCTCAAGGCTAGCCTGAGCTGCATAGTGAGACCCTGTCTCAAGACAAAAAAGAAAAGGTTAACATGGGGGCTGGTGAGATAGCTCAGCAGGCTAAAGTGCCTGCTTAGGCAAGCTTAGGCAAGTTCAAGAACCAGCTTGACCCCTGGTACATGCCTCAGGGTAAGCTGAGCAGGCCACACAAAAAAATGTTAAAGTGTGAAATTTTATCTTATATACATTTTTACCACAATAAAAAAACCCCAAAGTATATACACAGATACAAACACATATATGTGTGTATAGATACATTTTTGTTTACTTAAACTTTGGGCTTTGGCTGTAAATACCTTAAGTCTAATTTAAAAAGAAGCTCACAAAACCCCAGCAAGTGGAAGATGTCTAACTTTGAATCTTTAGAGGGAAATTAAGTCATTTCTCAATAACCAACAGATCAAAACATACCCGGCCTTAAAAAAGACCAGCAGGGGATAAACACCCCAAAACTGAGGGGCAGGAACGGAGCCCGGGATGAGACAGCGGTGGGGCGGGCCGTGCCTGCTGTCCTCACGGTGGGCTCCGCTGCTGTCATCCAGACCCCGCTGCGATCAAGGGAAATGCTCTGGGCAAGCACAGGAAAGATCTCTTAACCAAACAAACCCTACCCTGTCTTGCTGTCAAGGTTACACCTCAAAATGTTTGCAAGATGAGAGGAAGGATATGGAGATGATTTTCAACCTTCACCCCGAGTGAACAAACAACACCGAGACTCTGAATTTCAGCGCATTTTTCACCCTCCTACTTCACAAACAGGACTGATTTCTTTTGATATCACGGGGGGCTTCCCATCCTCATGGAGAAGAAAATGTGCCACATGTCTTGGCTTAACCCGATAGTGCTTTTTTCTCAGGGCGCACTAGGAACCCCGGCTGCTGATGCCTGGTTTTTACCTAATTAAGAAAAAGAAACCATCACTAGAGCTTGCTAAAGTTGCCTTGTGCCACAAAAAAACCTGTGGAGGGACATTTAGGAGGTCCCCCTATCTACAAAGGAAGAGACAGGGCAAGAATTGTTCCTTGCCGCCAGCTAACCATGGTGTGGAATTTCACTTGAGGTCAGGGCTGTGCACACAGGGAAGCGGGGGCTCACACAGATTAATAACCTTGCCAAGACTTGAACTCAATTCTGTGTGACTCCAAGCTTTTAACTATGATCTAGTACTGATAATGTTGCAGACAGCTAAATTAGACAGAAATACTATTGGCAGTCAGACAGGGCCAGGCCTTCAAGGAGACAACATGGAAGATAAGTTGACTTTGCAACTTGGCAGAGACAGACACACCCTTATGGACCAGAACTTAGAACAAAACAAGAAATACAGCCACACACTTCTCTAAGGATGGGCATCAGGGACTGATATTCTAAATAGGTATCAGTCACCTTGAAAGAGCCCAAATGAGTCACTTACCCAACCCCCAACAGGAAGAGAGCCTGTGTCATGTTCATGCTCATTTGCTACCTGACTCTTGGTCATTTGGTACTGGATTTAATCAATTTTACCTGATCAATGGTGCTTGTAATCTCATTGGTTGACAGTAGCTTTGTCCCACCTCATGTCCCCCCTAAGCGAGTTCCCATGTTAGACTCCCTCACTGACTGGTTTTCCTCTATAAAAGTCCCTGGAAGAGATAGCTTCCTGGGACCACCCACTCAGGGGGGTCCCCCTCCTGTCCCTCTCTTGATCAGGAGCTTTCTTTTCTCTAATAAATATATTCCGCTCACAACGTCCATTTGTTCCTAAAATTCATTCTTTGATTTTAGAGAACACAAACTCATCCCAGGTATATTTCGGTTAGGAGATCATTTTCCCCCCGTATCATTTGGTGGTCATCCACCCCAGGTCAGTTGTTCCCTGTATCAACATAGGGAAAAGAAACTCCCAACCTGAAAGGTATCTGGCACAAGTTCATGTTCTCTAAAACCAAAGAATTAATTTTAGGAACAAATGGAGCTTAAGAGTTGAATAAAAAAAAAAAAAAAAAAAAAAAAAA